>JAQGAW010004589.1:0-10706 GCA_034698025.1 Phthiracarus crinitus | reverse complement strand
TTCAAAATTTTAGGGGGGGGGTGTCCAACTTTTCAGATTTTTAGGGGGGGTGTAGACGGCACAGACCCCCCTCTTGGAACACCCTGGTATTAACCCCCAGATAAGAACGTATACGCGTATCACTTACAGCGTTACACTAACAAAGTAGCGTTTATAGTATTATAGATAATATATCTAAAAATAACCTTCACTTGTCAGCCATCAAACAACGCACTAAACTCATTTAACATAAACAGGCATCGTTTGAATTTGTATGCCAATAAAGCAAGCATTGCTCGTTTCAAGGATTACTAACGGCATTCGATTTTTAGCTATGGTGTGAAAGAAAAAATAATTTTATTTCATTTTTCGAGAGATTAGTAAAATACATAGCATATCATTAAGCATTAAGTAACTAATAATGGTAAGCATAGATACGATCGCATTGGCATTCATTAAATCAGTGAGTATTCAATTATTATTTTTTGTAACACTAAAAATTATGTTTATTTCGTAAATATTTACTTTATTTATTTATTATTTGATTACAACACACGCGCACACGTCTATATCTCGATGTTATTCACAAAAATCAGTGCGTATTTTTATACGACATCATAACATACCCGATATACTATGCCGCACAACAACCGTACAAAACGTTAGCCAAATCTTCAGCAGTAAAGGCGCGACAATTAGACGCGAACACGCCGTACAGCGCGTGGGCTCATGTCGTCAAACCGGACACTAGTTTTGTGGATGACTTAAATACTGTGTCCGAATTGTTTACGAAACTGTGTTTGGTATTCAAGGATAAGCATTGTTTCGGTTATCGTCAGGTGTTGGGCGAAGAGGACGAAACACAACCCGACGGAAAAGTGTTTCGCAAACTCATTCTCGATGATTACACGTGGTTTACGTATACCGAGATTAACAAAAGAGTCGATAATGTGGCTAAAGGTCTGCTCAAAACAGGTATTCGACCGAACGATAAAGTTTTAATCTTTGCCGAAACGCGATTGGAATGGATGATCACAGCTCAGGCGATCTTTCGTATCGGTAACTAAAAAACATACTTAAATCTCAATTTGCTATTTGCTTATATATTTTCATTGACGATTTCAGGCGCAACAGTGGCCACACTTTACGCCACTCTCGGCGACGAAGCTATCGTTCACGGCATGAATGAGACAGAAGTAACGCATTGCGTCACGAATTGGGATCTGTTGCCAAAACTTCAGCGATTAGTGCTCAACAATAGTGTTCCTCATCTGAAATGCATTATTTACATGGAAGGGCTCAGAACTCCTAAATTAGACGCTAATTTCACGTCAAAGATTGATGTATTAACGTTTTCGTCAGTTGAAAGCAATGGTAAGCTTGCCATCGATGGCGACAACGCAATCATTGGCAAACTAGTCAAAGAACCAACCGGTAATGACATCGCAATATTAATGTACACTTCGGGATCAACTGGTATACCAAAAGCTGTTATGATAACGCACAACAATCTGTTAGCGGCAGTGAAAGCTATATTTACGATCTCATACGCGATCACTCCAGAAGACGTTTATATGGCTTTTCTACCATTAGCTCATGTGTTGGAGTTATTTGCTGAACTATTTTTCTTAACAATGGGAATGCGTATCGGTTACGCCACACCTATCACAATGACCGATAGGTCTACTGGTATTAAGAGGGGCTGTGCGGGCGACGCAACTCTACTCAGACCAACAATTATAGCGGCGGTGCCATTGATTCTCGACCGCATACGCAAGGATGTCGTGGATCAGGTGGCAAAGAGGGGTGCCTTTGTTAATGGATTCTTTAACTTCGCGATGGACTACAAAAAGTTTTGGACCAAACGTGGCTTTCGTACGCCATTAATCAATTACCTGATCTGCAGAAAGACAAAAGCGGTATTAGGAGGACGTGTTCGGCTGTTGACTTGTGGAAGCGCTCCTCTCTCCAGTGATACGCATCAGTTTATACGCACGTGTTTCGATTTAACGTTAGTTCAAGGTATGCTATCAATGTTTTCCGAAAATTATTTCATTTTATTCGATGCTTAATTTTTTAAATGATGAATACGTTGGAATTACCGTATGAATTAAAATGATTTCAATCACCAATTGGCTGCTAAAATATTCTGATTATTTCGTTAGATATTTGAAAATTCAATTTTAATCAGAATTGTCAAAATTATTTTATTATTTATTCATTTAACAAAATATAAGTTATCAAAACAGGATTTGGTTTGACGGAAACGTGTGCTGCAGGAACAGTGGTCGACTTGGATGACCTGCGCGTTGGCGGTGTCGGACCTCCTCTGAACGGCATTCAAGTCAAGTTAATCGATTGGGCTGAAGGTATTTATTTCTAATCGCTTATTGCGTTCGTTTTTAATTAAATGATAACAATTCACAGGTGGATATCGAGCAACAGATAAGCCTAACCCTCGCGGAGAGATAGTTATCGGTGGTATGAATGTAACGGCTGGCTATTATAAGAACGATACGCTGACAAAGGAGTGCTTCACTGAAGAGGATGGGATCCGTTGGTTCTATACGGGAGATATCGGTGAAGTGTCAGCTGACGGTTCGTTCAAAGTAATTGATCGCAAGAAAGATTTAGTTAAACTACAATTTGGAGAATATGTTTCGCTTGGAAAGGTAACTAATTTTCACGTTTTTTTATCGCTGAATAAAACATGCAAATATTATTACGCATTTGATTGATATTTGAATATGTAATTTGTTATTCAGTGGTTAATAAGCATAAAATATTACCGTATTATTAACATTGAATTCATATGCGAACATGTGATCGATTACTTTAACTGTGTTGACCTCGCATTTTAAGGGAAATTAATTACGTAATCAAAGTATTAGTAGTGTGTATATTAAATAATTACAAGATTATTCGTTATAGTGTATCAGTAGTTTACATTTATTTATGAGAATTTATTGATAATTATTTTTTGTTGATAACTACTTATAATTTTAAAAAACCAGATAATTTATAAATACTTTGAAAATTATTTATTATTACTGGTTTTTTCTTATATGGTATTTATTGAATGCATTGATTAATTACAGGTGGAATCAGTACTCGGCAGTTGTCCATACGTGGATAACATATGCGTTTATGGCGACTCATTGCAAACATATTTAATAGCAATCATTGTGCCAAATGCTAAAGCGCTGCAAACATTAGCGCACCAATTATCCAAAGAAAGTTTAACCACAGCTCAATTATGTAGCGATAAAGAAATAATCGGAGCGATAACCAAAGCGATTCAAGAACACGCGCGCAAATCAAATCTGCATAAAATGGAAATTCCTTCCAAAATCAAGTTATGTGACGAAAGATGGTCTCCAGATAGTGGTCTGCTTACCGCTGCTTTAAAAGTATTGTTTACTATACATTATATTTTATTTATTATTAGAGAATCAAAATAATAGCATAAAAATAGCGCTATAAATAACATTAATAATTGACAAAAATAGCGCTTATAAATGGCTTTAATAAATTTTAAATATTACCTTAATTTTAAAATATAATCAGTTTTTCTTCATTTTAACAATTCTCTAAACCTGAAATTTATTGAGAATTTTAAAATTAATTGTCAGGAACTTTCGATTGGTATTGAAAAAATACTTTTGGGAATTGGGGTAACAAATTCCATAATATAGATTTATATGCTTCTAATTTATGAAATAAAAAAGTAGCGAATGCTATCTTTTTGATTCTCTATTTATTATAACGTTATAATAAATATGATTGTTGTTATCATTGTTATTATTATAGTTAAGGCGCAAAAATATTCAACAATACTATCAAACGGACATCAATCGATTGTACGGAATTGACGTTAATAGTGTGCCAATCAAAGAATAGTGCAATTTTTAATGAATATAAATCCAACGATTTATATACATATAGAAATATATATCTTCCAAATATTTGCTCATTGTATTCAACCGGTAATTGATTTTATTGTTTGGTTAATTCATTAAAGTTTATATACTGTGCACTTTAAAACAATGAGATACTTGTTTTGGTGCTAACAGTTTTCAAATTGTCTCGTCATTAATATCGCAGCAACTTTTTATATCCAAACATTTTCTAGTATTCCTATTTGTAGATTTAATTGTTAATTATTTTTAAATTAAATAAAAAATTTACATTTACTTTATATTGGCGGTGGAATCCACTATAAGCATAATTGTTATTTAAACTAAGTTACCGCCAGAGCTGTTCTTTTCATAGTTTCTGTCTTCCTTTTTATAACTTTTCCGGTCATCTAATAAATATCAAATTACTATAATATATTAAATTCTTAGCGAAATTTTAAATCTATTATCATATATTAATAAATGAAATCACGAATAATAATTATAAATCGTTACTAAATTATTAACATTACAAAATCAGTTCGCATTACCGGTACTGAAATTTTTTACTAACGTAAAGGAAATATAAAATTACATTATTTTTGTCGTATTTGTCATCATTACTGAATCCCGATTTGTACATTATTAATGAAAATGGTTTAGAAATTTAATCAAATAGTAAATTTACGTTTTATAATTTTGAATCTATAATAAATGTTTAGTTTATTCAAAAGATGGCGGAATAAAGTTTTGTTTATATTTGTTTCTATTAGTGATATGTAAATAAAAGCATTTAAAAACACGTGTTTATTGTTTACGTGTTTCATCGTTGTTTGTTTTGTAAACGATTTTCAGCTTAAATATATTTTATTTAAATTAAAAATTTTAAAATTAAATATGAGTGAAGTAATAAAGTATAGAAGAGATAGTTTTGATAGATTTGGCGATGATTTAAGTGAAGTAATATTGCGTTATTTATCAATCAGTGATTGTTTTGCATTGCAATGCGTTAACAAACAATTCAATGCATTGGTATTCAATAAACAAACAAAACTCATGTTATCTGATGATGACGACGAAAATAAATCTCAAATTCTGCCCGATTATCAAAACTCAATTGTTAAGGGATTATTACACATTTATCATCGCTATAAGATAAATATTGATTTTTTAAAATATGTATTGAATAAGTGTTTGAATATTAATCATTTAATACTTAATGGCTATTGTATTGGCGACGATGTAATCATTTTAATAAGTAATGTTTGCCATCATTTAAAATATTTAGTCGTGTATAATATTTCTAACATATCGCGCAAATGTTGGAAACAATTTATTGAAAATAGTTTACAATTTTTGGAAACGTTTACAATACAATCAAATATAAGTGCAGATATGGTGTGCACTATAATACAATTATGTCCGAAACTTAAATCAATTCATTTTAATTCTTATTCTAATGACTTGGATCTCTGTTTAAGTAAAACTTCGATTAATTGTGCGAACATCGATGTATTCGCTCGATATTATATAAATGATGACAGTTTTGTACGATTTTCGGATATTTTTAAACTACAGTTGAAGTCATTAGATGTTATTATTCGTTTAAAACGATTGAATTATGATTTTAATTTAGTTAAACGTTTGGCTAACTTTGTTAATCTCAAATATCTTTACTGTAGCTTTATATACAGCAATGAAAACTGTATTGAGTTATTAAGACTTATTGGTTTAAATTGTTTACAATTAAAAGTATTAAAGATCTCTTTTTTACATTTACCGATAAATGAAGCATTTGTTAATGGTTTTAAATCATTAGAAAAATTAATATTAATTTATTGCGTAAAATTGGAAAATTATAAAATTTTGGAAAAATGCATTCATTTAACTCATTTGAAAATAAAAGGAAATAATTATTCGGTTGGAAATGGAAATGAATTCTCAAATATTCACTTATATTTACCACAACTAAAGTCTATTGATATTTATATTGATCGCAAAATACAAATACGATATTTTATTACAATTATGAATCATTTAGAAAATATGCCATATTTTTGTGATTTAAGAATTGGATGCTCTGTTGAGTGTGGTATAACTACTGATCATATTATATCATTTATCGTTAATTGTTTAAGTATTAAAAGAATCGGTATTTATCCTAAAGAATCATACGATTATATTAATGAATCAATAATTGAAGATTTTGTTAAAAGTATTAACAGAAGAATACATTTCTTTTGTTTAGATTACAAATAATAATGACAAGAATTATAATTAGTGTCAAATTGTTTAGATAAAAATATTTAGTGCATAGAAGTCCTATAATAAAATCCATAAATTTGATTATAAATTTTAATTATGAAAATTTATATAATTCTGCTATTTCTAACACATTTAACGTATATTAATCTAACAATATTTTTTTTTTGATAATAAATTTTAGTAAAAAAATTCCTTTTTTCGATGAAACTTGTTTGTCTTGTTATAGGTTTGGAATAGGGTTCGTGTAAAAGTATTTCGGTTTAACAGAACCGAAATGAATGCCGAATTTCCATTATATTTTTAATTTACACAAAAATAAAGATCGATGCGGTCTTAATATCTGACTGCATATTAAATTTTAATAAGTTAATTATTATCAGATTTATTAATTAATAATAATTTAATAATAAGTTAATTATAAGAATTGGATTATTATGGTATACCATAATTTACCATAATTTAAATTGTTATAAAACTTGTGTAATTATCGTTACTTTTGAAAATTATTTCTATAAACAATACCATTGTAGACAAAATAGATTCAAGATACAAAAAATTATAAATAATTTTTTTGGAAAATCAGAAAAATACTCAAAGTTTTACTAAAAGCTTGCTAAAATCGACACCATAATTTACATAAAAACACACCATAATACCTTACCATAATTTATTCCTTTTAACACCATAAAAATCCGTTTCCTGATTATTATATCAAGTTTAAGGTTCCACAATATATAATTTCTATATAATATTATAGCAATATAGTTGCAGATTTCATAAATTATGGGTTCTATACGTTATAACATCCACAGGGTGGCATATGCCATAACAAACTATTATGCGGTTTTCGAGTGGCAGATGCCATAACAAACTATTATTCAGTTTTCGAGTGGCAGATGCTTAAATTTATAAACGTGATATAACAGCCAATAAATGGCATATACCAGAAATACACTGTTATATTGTTATCGAGTGACAGATGTATTATAAATATTCAAACTTATATTTGAATTTGAATGTATTTAAGTTATCGCAATCCAAAGAGCTTTATGATAGGAGAAATAAGAATCATAGTAAAATATTTAGTTACAATGTCGCGAAGGAGTACCAAATCTATAAAAATATTTCCATTTGTTTTAAAGTCATTAGTTTTAAGATTAAAACCTTTTGCTAGAAAACTAGTAATTAATAGTTGACCAGAAATCTTACGAACAAAAATATTAAAATCTCAAATCTGAACAACTTTTTTATCAGTTTTATCCAATTATATTTAGATGGTAGTGATGAGTGTATATAAGTTACATTGAGTTGATGAATATATTATTAAAATAGCAACTTGTTTTATTTCGATTCCAATGCATTCGAAATGTAACGATTTATTTGTGACAAATATCAAATAAATAATTTCCATCGGAATTTGTAGAAGTGATGCTTTTAATGATTTATTGTTATTTAGAGAGTTGGTAACAAGTAATACATTAATGTTGGGAAAACCTAAATGATCAAATATCGATTAACAGCATTCAACGAATAACATTATATCTGCTCAGATGTAGTTTAGAACTAGAAAAATGTTTTCCTAGTGATTGTACGCTATGATAAATTACTTTATTTCCAGAACATTCATATGTAGAAAGAAACGGGTAACTAATCATTAAGGATTAAGTTGTCCTTAATCGTATAAATTCGTATTCGACTTAACTCACAGGTGTTTCAGTTGGTTTCTTCGAAAATTATTTCAATATATAATCCATTTGTAGAACGACTTAATGCAACAAATATCTCAGATCTTAACATTTTTCTTAATAAATTTACAGCTACGCTGTCATAACTCTGTTCCTGTACTTTGTATACAGTGATGGATTCTGCAGAAACTAAAGGAAACTGAATATGTTTTACTCTTACATATTGATTACGCATCGAACTATTTCTCGAGTTAACATTTCGATTGGTGTCAACAATTCACAATCGATACATCTTTTATCAAATTATAAAATTTACTTCGAGCTGATTTTCAAATATTTTCATCGAAGAATTATTTCCAAATTCGTATGTATTTATTAGAAATGCTACGAATTTTTGTAATTATAACATTTGCATCGTTTACCAACACAATCAACATCTACGTTAACGGTAATCATATAAATAGAGTTTTTTTCATACAATAGATGGTAAACCGTGTGTTTTAGTGCTATGAAGAGTTTTTGCTGTAACAGTTACAGCATAGTTCTTAACATCTTTCGATATATCATCAATAGCTATGTCTTTAGCATTATTTAAATATTCGTTGTTATTTTTGTAAAATTCTAAACGATTATAATTGTAAACCACTTCATTAGTTTTAAATCAACGAATATTACCCGAAGGAATATTAATATATAATTTACTTATTTCTCATGATCTCAATAAAACAATATCGTTTGAACTACTCATTTCAACAGATAAGTTATATAATGTGTATGCAAATTGCTGATCATCTTTTTGACGCATTATTTCATTTCGAATGCATTAAATTCATTCCAAAATGTGTTTTCAAATAAAGAATCTTTTTTACAATTGATCGATTGAAAAACTAATTTATCTTGGACTGGTCTTAACTGATGAAAATTATAAAAAGGCAAGCTTATGGAATTGACATTGTTTTGATTATATTTAGTTCCCGTTTCCATCCCGTTTTGAACAGATTTTATTCACGGAAATCCCTTCCAATAATTATGATTGTATCATGTTTATGAGTTAAAATATGTAACCATGATAGCTGATGTATAGTGTTTAATTGCCTCCTAAATGTTATAGCCTTGTTGGTCAGTCGGAATCGGACTTGAATGTCTTAAATTTTTAACGTAAACATATTTTATTCGATGTGAATTTGTAAAATTCTTCATTTTGTTGTTGATTAACAATTTGAATAAAACACATAGAATAACAACAATTAATACACAATTTCAGTGAAGACAATGTAATCGTAAAAAATTTAAGGCTCGAGCGCGATCTAAGCCCGACTCAATCAAGCCTTAGCCCGAAAAAAAACCAGACTATTTTATATTTCCAATTTTATAAAGCTCGATTCGGTCCAATTTTTCTTCATATATAGCTTTAACACCAAAATCGTAACAATATTAAGTTTCTATTTATTTTGCTTCATTATATCAATAATTTATGCATACTATTTAGTAAAGTTTGTGTGTGAAATACATATACATGTTCTGCGTTATTGCTTTTGTCAGTAACGAAACACATTTGTAGGGATTCAATTTTTCGGGATAATCCCAAAATTATATATTAATGCAATCTTCGGGAAATTAATGTTAAATGAAATAAGCAATAAAAAGATCATTTTTATATAGTTTTTATTGTCCCGATTTTCCCGAATTTTGCAACAAATTAAATATTCCCGATTTTTACCCGAAATTTACTGAATACTTGAAATTTTTCCCGATTTTCGATGTTTTACCAGTTTTTCATATATAAAAAAGAATAAATTTTCAAACAAGAACGACACATTCATAGAGAGCTCACTTTTTCATTTGATATAAATACAAAAAGCTCTCGTTATTATTGGATGGGACTAAAGCTCAGATGTAATTTCTGCACATTATTCTTTAAATCGGAAGATTTCTAAGGTTTAATGTGTAAAAAATTTCGAACCAATATAATAACATTCATAAATACAAATCCGACCCGAAACGTCATGACACAACCCGACCCCCAACCAGACACCCAACCAGATTCCGACCACAACCCTGAACCCGACCTTGATCCCGACACTGACACCGACCCAACCCGTCCTTACCAGACCTGAACCTATCCGACCCGACCGGACCGGACCGGACCGGACCCGACCCGACCCGACCCGACCCGACCCGACCCGACATGACCCGATCCGACCCCGACCCCGACACTGACCCCGACTATACCCCAATTTCAACCCCTACCCCTACCCTAACCCGAACTTTGAGTACCCTACCTTTAACCCTCCAGTCATAAACAAACTAGATCTCTTATTCGATAATGTGATAATCGATAAACAAATGACTAGAATCTGTGTTAAGATATTCCGCACCTATCCTTTAAGTTTGCAGTGGCGAAACTGGTCCAAACTCGATGTTTCTTAAGCGTATGCTACCATTAAGCGGCCAGCCAGAATCAAATCCAAAATCTTATTGTGACCACTGATAATCACTTATCCATAATCAGTGTTAAGATCTTCCGCAGATATCCATTATGTTAGTAGTGGCGATACATATATGACTTCTATGGTAATTAAGCTTATGTTACCTTAATACCCAAAGTTGAGTCAAACCACATATTGGAAAATAATTACTAATGGTCATAGACAAAGATTCAGCATAAATCATTTTTCCAGTTTGATATTAACTTAGAGTTGGTAAAACTACTAATCTCGATGGTTCTTAAGCCTATTCTACCATTATGCTACAAGCCATAATCAAACCCAATATTTTATTGCGACCACTGACAATGGCTTTGACCAAAATCAGTGCTAAGATATTCCGCAGATATCCATTAAGTAAGCAGTGGCGAAACTGGTCCAACCTCGATGGTTCT
>JAQGAW010004588.1:0-10707 GCA_034698025.1 Phthiracarus crinitus | reverse complement strand
TAATAAATACTTTCGTATTAACTCACGCTTTCGCTTATTTCAAACATCACGTATAACACACAAGTCTTGGCGTTTGGTTGGTATCGATTGAATACGGAACCCAAACGGTCAGGTATAGCATTGCGAGTATCCGTTAACTAACTGTTAACTGGTGGACACCCCAAACCCAATTCATCGTCAGACGATAAATCGGGATTGTGTTCAGAACACAGCCCCAATATCAGAGGTGAATAAGGGAAGTTAGAGATCTTAACGGTCTGTGAATCGTGGTTATTCTGAGCGAACCCCGATTTACGTTCCAATCTCCATTTTACTAAATTTTATGTCTCCTATTTTGTCTCCAAAATCCGGACTCTAATAATGATATACAAGCAAATATTTATTTAGTCTAGACATACACTCGAGTATGGCTGTTGTTGTCAGTCATTTAATATTATTATTAATTTAATTATTTTCAGTTTTAATTAACACATAAATATCAATTAAAATGTGTTCAGAACCGGAGTATACAGCAGACAGTTTCGATCGATTTAACGATAAATTGTATGGATTAATATTAAGTGAATTATCACTCAAAGATAAAATTCGATTGCAATGCGTTAATAAACGATTCAAACATATAGTATTGAGTACCGAAAAGCAATTATGTATTATTAACCCTAATCAAAGCACAACATTACGATTACATAAACAGTTGGATTATTTGGTAAATAAATTGATTAATGTCGATGAAATCATTATTGATATCAAATGGCTATTATTAACTGACGAAACAATTCGTATTATAAGCAATACATCCAAACATTTTAAGCATTTAAGCTTAACATTCAATACTGGATGCAATATATCACTTGATTGTTGGCAACAATTCTGTGAAAATTGTCTCCAAAATCTCGAATCGCTATCATTTCGATTTGGTTTTGATTTTAAATGCTTACCACTGATCGTAACATTACTATCAAATGCTCCAAAACTTGTTTCAATACAATCAAATCGATTCGCTTTTATTAACTTGTTATTTGAAGAATGCATTCGACTAAACAAACAATATTTATTCGATAATAAGCAATCAGTGGGAGGTTTTGTCATTTGTGATCACGATTTTATTAATTTGACTGATTATTTTAAGAATAAATTAAAGTCATTACACGTACTTATTCCTAAAGATGTGGACAATGATTTGTTGATACATTTGGCTGATTTCGATCAATTAGAATATCTTAATTGCAATTTTAAAGAGAGAACGGATTCAGATCAGAATTGTAATAAAATGTTAACAGAGATTGGATCGAAATGTACGAAATTGAAGCAATTTGTTATTTACGATTTAATCGCACCATTTTATCAAGTATTCGAAACTGGATTTCAATCGTTGGAAAAATTATCGTTTATCTTATCGACACCTTTATTCATGAATTCACGCGTAAAGTTCGTAAATATTGCTTCGTTGAAAAATTGTGCGAATTTAAAACATTTGAAATTACGTCGAACGATGATTAATGAAACTGATATCAAAGATATTCGCTTACATTTGCAACAATTACGGACTTTAGATATTGGAGAGAGATATGGTATCGACGAAAGTATTAAAGAAATGCCGATAAAGTTATTGCAACATTTGCCACAATTACAAGGTTTGTATGGTTTGAAGATTCGTTTGACACATATTGACTGTCCGATGACAACCAATCAGATCCAAGCATTTATCGACAAGTGTTTAAGCATTCGAAGAATTCGATTAAATGCCTATCGTTTTCCATGCATTGATAACCAATCGATTCAACGCTATATTATGGATCGCAATAGAAGAATAGATTTCAGGAAATATAAATAAATTTAATGGTTATCGAGGAGAACGTAATAATTGTCTGTTTGCTCGAAAAAATATTGAAATTGGATTATTTTTGAAACAAAATTTTTTATATGCGTCCAAATAATTATATGAATTTGCTTTATTTGTTATTTGCTTTACTTTAAAGTATAAATTATCATATTTTTAAAAATACTAAAAGAGTATAAAATCAAAACAGAAAACATGTTTATTTCGAATAAAATTAAGTTAATAACAGTTTAATTGCAATTAAAATATTAATTTATATACATTTGTCAAAATTAAAAAAGTTTAAATTATTCGCTTTAATTTTCGGCACAATTATGCTTTGATTACAGATTAGAAGTGATGGCCAATAGTCTTCGCATGTCAGACAAAGTTAAGCACATATTCCTATAAAGCGTTAGAGCACTGGTTTCTGAACATGAATTAAACGCTGATATCGTAAACGTGTACTGATTCCGTTCGATACCATAGAAGAATGAGTAACCATTTTTAACCATAGGTGGCACTAAACCACAGCAATACCAATAACCGCCACAACTCGTCGATAGCACGAAATTCCCATTTCCCCCACTTTTCGTAAATGAAGAATCGGTAAAGATATCGGGAATTTCGATACCATTAGTGTACGCCAATAAATACAATCCGAGCAGATGTCGATCGCATCCGTGTCCGTTACAACACATACTCATCAATGTTTGAAACTTTTGTGTCGCTTTTTGAAGCAAACGATAAAGTTCTTTATCCTAGAAAATAATTAATTTACAAAAAAATTGGTGAATCAAAAAATTAAAGGTAGCATACATTAGTAGTGTTTTCGGCAAAAGCTTTAGCGAATTCCACATTTTCGGGAAAACACGATCGACAAGTCTCGGTCCTTCCGTGATAAAACTTTCTAGTGGTTGCCGTGCAATATGTTGGCGCAGGTTTGCCATGAGTGCGATAATACGCGGCCTGAAGTGCAACCTGAATATACGCTTCAGGATGTAATTTATGTTTGGCGGTCAACGCTCTGCCGTATTCGGTATATACGCCGTGATAAACTTCTAAGTCATCGCACGCTTCGCGATACGAGTTCTTCGCATCCCTTATTTCTTCGACAATTTTATTGTCGATATCGAAATCAAGAGATAATGGAGCGGGAAGTTTGATGTTAAGACTGGGGCCTTTGTATACGCCTCGACATTCGTATAGTGACATAAATATGAATTGCGCTTCAGTACCGATAGCCAGACCATCAAATGGTGTGTGCTTTTGTTATATAAATTATAAGTTAATTATTTATATATTAAAATGTTATTTAAAGGAAATTATAAAATTTTACCAACTAATCATAATTAATATTACAATTTTAACACAAAATTACTGCCATATAATAAAAATATCTTACATCAGCGCTCGCAGCAATGTTTCCATTTGTATATGATATCTGCGTTAACGATTTGTCAGCCCATCGATCCGTGCAGTTATTTAACATTGCATTTTGTAAAATCTGAACCAAAGAAATTTAAAAATGATTTTATAGCGAAAATTTTAGTAGAAAATCGCATATAAACAAAAACCTCGATCTGTGTGATTGGTTTACTATTATCTAACGAAATAGCTATAAGAGAATTTTCAATAATCTCAAAAATCGATTGATTATTGGCACTTAAAGATTTTAAATACTGGCGATTCTTCGCCCATTTAGTTCTGTCGGTTGTGGTCAACGAGCCAACACCAGCACCCGATTCCATCCTCTCATCACACAATTTTTCAATGTACGATAATTGCGCTTCAATTTCAATAGGCGTTAACAATTGGCCATCAATTACTAAATCGAACGAAAATATATATCCTCTGTAAAGTACAACAACATTTGTTGGAGCGGGTGGTCCTTCTTCTTCTATTAATCGTAATTAATATAATAAAATAAATATTAGAAATTATTCTTAGTTAACTTAAAAATCTCGTACCAGTTTTAAAGTTAGCGACTAATGTATCGATTACTTCACCGGGAATTCGGCATACATTTAGTATACGCTTGTACTGATACATTGACCATGGATTGCCTTTATTTATATCTGGTTTGAGTTGTTGTCTGATTAAAAAATATATTTCTTGATAAAAAACTTTAAATTCGGTTAAATTTATTTAAATTATTAATTAAAATAATCGTTAAACGATATTATTAATTATTATTGATTAGTAATCGTGCATAAATTCAACTTTAAAAAGGATAAAATATTCTTTGATCAAATAAAGTCAAAGAATTTTATTATTCACAAATAAATTATTCTTTGAGAATAATAGCTAATTTTCTCAAAGAAATTCAAAAAATTTGGATGTTTCTTAAAGACTTTTGAATTTAGAATTTTATTTTTCGTCATATTATTCCAGTTTGCATTTTAAAAATAAAGTCCACCAAAATAGTAAGTATCACCTGCTAATTTTTATATATTATTTTATTAAATAGATTGAATTTTCACTCAGAATTTTGCTATTAATCTCAAAGAAAATTTCGACGAAAGATTTCTCACATAATTTCAGCCAATTTAATCAAAGAAAATTTTACCCTTTGCTTATAATGAAATTAATAAATTTCAATAGATTTAAATATGCAAGTATTACTTTCGCAAAAGTTGCCAAAATTCCATATGAGAATATAAAATAAGTGCGGTTCTCTTAATCCTAGAGCCGGACTTTATTGGCCAAAACGCCACATTTGGTTGTGCCGCAGACATATTAGAGTAAGGAATAAGTGGTAACCTATTGTATAAATACGCCACAGTTTCCCACCATTCTTCCAGCTAAACAGTATTTGTTAAAATTTAATCATATTTATTAAACATAATTAACATCAAAGCGGTAAAAGTAAACTGTATGGCAATATAAAAAAACTAAAATTACTAAACTTTCATTGTTGATAAAAAATAATATTATGTGAATTAAAAACAAATTTATTTAAAACTTCTATCAATTTGGCATAACATTCAACAATTGCAACGATTTATACAATTATATTCTATATTCTCACCCAATTCTTCGAATCATTAGCTCTTTGAACGAGCATTTTCTGCAATTCAGCTCCGATTCCATTCTCAAACTTTCGCGCAATTACTTCAGTGGTGTTGTACTCATCATCGGTGACCACAGCGCGAACTGATTCCAAGTAGAGATCTATTGTATGCGTTAAATTAGGAACTGGTAGTCGAGGAAGCGATTCTTCGTTCTCGAATGTCTTAGTAGTGGTCGACTTGAATATATTGTCTCTTCCGCTCACGCGAGCCATTAATAACCAGTTTTTAACGTGAGTAAAATAATTTTCAATTAAAGTTTATATATTTATGCAATAATGGTGTTCAGTTCAACACTCGTATCACATTTCATAGTAATTAATAAAAACACACTTAAATAAGCGATTAAAATATACTGTAATCAGATATTCAATGTCGTATCTTATTTTTCTTTAATAAGTTTTTCAGTCATTGAAAGATAAGTCAACAATAAATTCATTTTCCGACAGTTAAGGAAAACCGATGAATATATGAGGTATTAAAATGTTTTATTGTTTAATTCCGTCATTTAAACATTATTTTACGAATTAAAACGATTAATAAAATTTATTTTTAAAAAATTTGAATCAATTTATGCGTTTACTGAGTATCATATATCGTATCAAATGTTGCTTCAAATGTACATAATAATCATTTGTAAATATATCTAATGTAGTGTTTTAATCCCAGGTTAACAGAATTCAATAAACTTCAATAAAAATATGATAAATGTAACCATAGATATGAACTTTTTCTTATTTGAAACGGAAAGCTGTCGCACAAGTCATATGATTTATGTTTTGTGTTGTGTAATGACGAGCGCAACCTATCAGATGTATAATCAGTTAAAAAATAGCCAATTAATTATGAATAATTCCACCTTTACGTGTTAAAAGGTATTTTCGGTTTTTCTTTTATTGTATAATTAAAATTATGTTTTGAAATAAAATTTTGATAATTTTATATCTTATCTTATAATTTTAAAAATTAATAAATACCTAAACTTTTTAAATCAATTCTCACATTTAAAATGAAATATTTTCATTAATTTATAGGATAATTTGCGATGTAATCGGGTTTTTCTCGAAACTGACATCAACTGACACCTAATGTTATTTATAAAATAATGAAACAAATAAAAATAACCTGCCATTGATTTTAATCAAATATATGATTATGAAAATTTCCAATTATAAGCTCTAATTAAAACAGAGATTAAAAACTGGGAAAATACAATAATTTGAATAACAATTTAAGCAATCATTTAGACATTCGTCGAATGGCTTCTTCCATATCGTTATCGCGTTTCGTTTGCCTCTCAACCAAACTTTGCCTATCAATCCTATCAATAGGCCTAAAAGAGTTGCGCCACTTTCCGTACGAACGGTTATTCCAATTGTTGTTTGCAAAACTCGAACTCGGAGTAAAACTCGGAACATTCCTAAACTGCCGCTCAATACCAGGAATAAGTGGAGAACAGCTCGCTTTTAATTTCGTCACTTTCGTCTCTTTAATACTAATCGATTTCTTAACCTTCTTTTTCTTCGATTTCTTATTTTTCTTCTTTCGTTTCTTATGTTTTGACTTTGATTTCTTTGGCGAATCCGATGAAGTGCTGGAAGATTGCGAACTCGAAGACGACGACAACTCAATTGATGCGGAACTGGACGAAGACGACGATGAACTGGAAGAAGCGGTCGATGAAGAACTATAGGAATAGATCGGATAGAATCGATTGTATGCACAAATAAGTGGAACCTTGAACTGGAAGATGAACGCCGTTTTCGCTTCTTTGAAACGGGTTTACTGGTCGATGAGCTTTTCAGCAGTTGTTTGAGCGCTTGTTTCGTGTCCTCAAGTGATTTTTCGCCCGACTTTTTCTCAACAGTTTGTGCAATTTTCTCATCACGTGCTATAATAATAGTAATAATAAGTTAATAAAAATATTGTTTTTACTAACAATCACACTAACAATTCGAAGGTTTGGGCGTTTTTTCTTGCTTTATCTGCAGTGGCTTTTGCTCTTTCGATTCGGTATGTAATGCTGCCAAATGTCGAGAGAATAACACCGAAACAAATTTCTAAACACAAAAAAGTTAAATGCGTTAAAATAAAACGTTTAACTTTAAACTTTACTAAGAAAACTATACGAACCGTTTTCGAACCACTCTTGAAACTCGAGGATTTCGTAATAACTTCGTTGTAAGACTGGTTAGAAGACACGGAAACCATTGGCGCCGCTTTAATATCCACGACATCTCCGCTGTCCGCTGGTCTCACGTAAATTTTGGCAGTAATCGCGTCACAACTCTCAACAACTTATCGGTTTACCATTAGTTTCACGATTTACAAATAAAAACTCGTTTTATTGATTAAACGTTATTGAAAATAACGCATTCTTACCGACAGTGGATAAGTCACGATTGCCGTGATATGTATCGTTCGGTACGTTCGATGGTTTCACGAAACCGATTATATTCAGATCGCTTATGTGACGATTACGTGATTTGCACTCAATTAGTTTAACCGCAGTTTCGTCAAACTTAGCCGAAGAGCACGCCATCGATGGTTCACAGCGTTGCGCAGCGAACTGTTCGCCGACACTCACTGTCGCGAAGAAATGCTTTCGTCGCACATCTTTCGGTTGACAGCAATACAGCTCTAACGGCACGAATTGCGTGTCCGACGAGTTCTCAGACAATTGTTTGAGTTCGCTGTTGTCTGACACCGATCGTAATAAATGCGAAACTTTTGTGCGAAGTGTTTGCAATTTATCGCAATATATGAATGGGTTTATGGAGAAATTGGGATCCATTTGGTGATCAATGAAATTATTAATCCATTTTATTACAATGAAAATAGACGTAACAAATCAAATAGTTTTACTCATTGATCCGTTTATTTTGCAAATTAATGGTTATGTACATTGAATACGTCGAATAATTGGAGTATATTGTGCGTCACACGTAATGGTTTTGGTTTGACATTTGATTAATTATTACCCATAGGGGGTGCTTACCAAGGGTTGACACACCCTAGAAAATTGTAAAATTGTCGTTTAAATCCCCCTGGTTTTGCGATGGCGATTCCGAAAGCCAAAAATATTGTCGCTCAAATCCGATAAGTTTTGACCCCCCATTAGAAATTAAGATTTTCTGGATCTGACCCCTACATAGAGCTTCCGAGTCTGGGTAACTATGATTTATTATACTAACTATTATTTTCTACTATAAATAATTATTATAAATTTATGTATTGTTATGGGGAAAAACAAATCTCATATGTTTGGTCAGCAACAATATTACGGAAAATTACAGCAATTAAATTGAAATTTATTATAAACATAATTATTTTTTAATTTTTAATTCGTAATCTTTTGTGCGTTTAATTTTTATATACTACATATATCTATAATTTTAATATTACAAGATATGGTGTAGTGTCCAATTCCTCAAATTTTCAAGCCCTGACCCGACTCGAGCCCGAAAGATTGAACTTAGGCCCGACCCGACCCGATTAATTTGACAAATTGAAAGGCTGACCCGTCAAATTTTATATATAATAATTTATTTAATGCGCTTCAATTATTTAAAATATCCAATTTTAAGTCTTTAACGCATTTTAGCAGTTAGTTAAATTATATTTCAATAAGCAAAAAATTAAATAATTGTCATTAAATAAATTAGAATGTATTAGAATCGCCATCGAATCGATAATTAAGAAAAACTTTATTAATATATATACCGTAATAATGTAATCAAATAAAACACAAACTTTTTGTTTCTCTATTCTATTAAAATGTTTTTAGCCGAACAATAACAATCTTAATTGAGTTAAAATATTCAATACACGCAATAAGATAATGGAGAAGAAATAATTTTAGTATGTATTGGAAAAGTTTTGGTGCAATTCTTTAATGACCGGCAAATATCTATAGGATAATAACTTCATTGACCAACTTTTGTTAAATTACTTGTTAGCAACAATTAACAGTTAACATACGTTTTTTGATGAGCTAACATAAAAAAACATATTTACTGAGATACAGTAAATATAATAATTAAATATTAAAATTTGTGTTAATTGAATCCCTATAAGGATAAAACATTGTGTTTTAACATCAATTAAAATTTTTTATTCATTAAAACTATTATGTACAATAAATTCAAAATTATAAAGAGTAATGCATAAAATATTATTTAAGTAGTGATAAAATTATACCTTAATAGTGTTTAGAAACTCTCATTGTTTAAAAGAACAATAAATTGCAAAAATTATAAGTCTATATTCCTGCTCTTATCTAATGCATGACTCATTCATTGCGTATGAATATAGTTATTTTCTAGACAAGAGTATTAATATTTACTAAAATTTTGATTTACTTAAGGTTTGCAAAAATAACAAATTTTAAATAAATTTTGAAAACACGTTTAAATGCATTACTATTAATCGACAATTATCCACAACGACTTCTACCCGCTAACACGCAAACAGTGATGAACAGCGCAAACGATATAACCGACAGCGCAATGACTGCTATAATAAGCTTCTGTTCTCGGGCTGTCTTTCTCGTGAACCAATTTTCCCGATGATTGAATCTATAGATATATGCGACGCGAAAATAAAACAAAACAAAAAATACAATCAAATAAATAGCACAATGATTTTCAATATGTCAGTTATCCAAACATAAATGGGTTTATTCTCTTACGGCGTCACTTCTGGGTATGAATTATTGATGTAATTACTGCTGTCAGTGAATTGCATGGACATGTTTGTTAGAAATATTGTTTAATCATATAATAACTAATAACTCAAAATAGATTGAATTGAATGATGATTAATGATTTTTTTGGTGTTTGAATCGCTGTATAACGGAGTTTATTTGTTATGCGAGAGAATATTTGTTTTTCGTATGCGATACGCAATACTAACAATCGAATATTAAAGATTATTGTCTGTAACGACAATCTTTATTTTTTATCCTTTAGACACTGTTATCTTAGTTACTGTAATCAGTTACTAATTTTAGGTGATATCAAACCTTTTTTATACGGTATATAAAGTTATTATTTTATTTGTTTTTTCTTTGTTAGTTTTATTATTTTATTATAATTGTTTTATTTGAAATATGAAATATAAATTCTATAATTTTTTATATAGAGATTAAACAGTTCTTAAGTTCCCACTTAAGAAACCAGACAAATATTGGAGCGAATTTAATCCTAGAAATGACATTAATATTTTAAAAACAAAAAGCCTTATTCCAATTATCAGTGTGTTCCAGACTCAGATAGTTTAGAACTGACTACTTTCAGAGTTATTCAAAATTCGATGGAAATCAGTAAAATAATCTGTTTTAAGCAATTAGTTTTTCTTCTAACAAAACAAAAAAAATCCGATTTTTAAAAATCACACGACTTCATTGAATTGTAACGCCATTAATATAAATAAAATACAAATAATATAAATGAATTTAAGAACTTGTATTAATTTATCGTCAAATCTTTTTCACAAAAGTAATATTAAAATTTTAACGATTATTTCAAAATTTTTTGACCTATTGTTTATCTCCAATTTATTAAAAAAAATTGCTTATGATGTTTAAGCAGCCACATTTTAAAGAAATTAATAAACGTTAATTTATTATAAATAGTTAAAAAATGAAACCGAAAATTCATAAGTTTTTCAATAATAAATCTTTTTTGAATGATGGAAATTTATTGAACTTTTCGAAAGCTCTTGACTCTTGAGCTTACAAATAGTGATTGAAAATTTTTGTTCATTATCGCGGTACGACAGTGAATTTGGATATTAGCTCCGGTAACGGTACGGTAA
>JAQGAW010004587.1:0-10708 GCA_034698025.1 Phthiracarus crinitus | reverse complement strand
GCTTTAGCACTGTAATGCATTACAGTGCATCAGTATATCCTTAGCCCGAAAGAAGGTCATTCACCGGGGCTGTAGGATATCTCTACTCGGATGGCTCCGATAAATGTAAAATTTTAATGTCATCCACTCGTCTTGATAAAACTATCGAGACAGGTCTCTATATTTATTAAGGGATTTTTTCTCTATATTAATAAAGGGATTTTTTCAAAAAAATATTCCTATCGTCAAAAAAAGATTCCTATTTTCAAAGATTCTGTTATGAAAAATTATTATAATATGAAACCTTTGTTGGTAAAAATTAATCGTTTTTGAGAATAGGAGTCTTTTTTATGATAATATATAAATAGTTGTAGTCCATTATCGTATGTATGATAAAATCTATAAAAAAATACATTGTTGGAAAAAGTTTAGTAAAAATCATTAAAATAAAAAAAAATTATATTAATTAATTGTTGGAAAAATTATCGTTAAAAATTTATAGAAAAAGAATAATTTGAAACTATTTTATTTTTCGCTAAAAAAATTACAATATACATGGAACTTCTATAAATTGGAATATGTTTTGAGACTAATTTAGTGGTTACACAGTATTCACTAAATCGATACAAGCGGTTTTTTCTGTAAGCGATTTTGTGGTCAACAGTATGTGGGACATGTTTGATACTTATGGTATGTTGTAGTCAACTATTGGATGGTTGTGTATGGGAAAAATTAGGCAAATCGATAAGAGCGGTTTATTTCCTGTGACCGATTTTATGGTCACCGGTATATGGGATATGTTTGATACTTATCTATACTTGTAGCGATAAAAAAATTTCTTTTTATAAACCTTAATATGTGCTCACAATAAAATATATAAATAGAGTTATACGTTGTCGGTCACAGACCGAATTTGACCGAATATGACCGGCTAAAATAAAAAATGGGTTTCGGTCAAATGTATCAATTTACCGAATTTAACCGAAAATATCACTAAATCATAAAAATGTTTTTGAATAAACTTATTTTTTATTCTTTTATGAAATTTTAAATGAAAAAAGCTTTTGAATTCTTTTCGTATATGTGTTGATATATTCTGTAATTCAAATGAAAATAAATATTTAAAATGATTTGAAGACTGAATACAATTCAACTACCGAATCTGACCTCCGAAAATAAGAAAATCAACAGCGGTCAAATGAAACAATTAACCTAATATGACCGAATTTTTTTATTTGAGAAAAATTTCGGTTTTGACAGAATATGACCGCCGATTTTATAATTTTTATATGACCGACAACGTATAACGCTATATATAAATCACATGACTATATATTTTTTTGATAACCTGAAGTGTAGGGTTTGATAACTGTTCATTTAAGCAATTATTAACAACATTGAAATAAATCTTTTTATTTAAAATCAAATTCAATATATGTTAAACAATGTATTTATATTGTTGTAAGAAAAAATATATATTTTACAGTTTTTCTTTTCAATTTAAAATGTATTGTTGCGATAATATTTAATAGAGTGCACAATGAAATTTATCTCATTAGTTTAAAAAATAATGTACAACAATGTATTAAATTTTTTATTAATAAACAATTTCATTTATGTTTGTTAAACATAGTGTTTATATTGTTGCGTTTTGATAATATATTTTTATAAAATTTTTTATTTTTATTTCATAATGTATTGTTCCGATAGTACTTAAGAGAGCACACACTGAAATTTCTCTCTTTCGTGATTCATATTTCGTGGAGTGAACATCAAATTCGTAACGTAAGTATTATTAGTATAGTGATTTGCGCATAGAATTATGCACATGATTTGCATGTATTGTTGCTAAAATACCTGAGAGAGTGCTCTCTGAGAACTATCTCAGTAGTGATTCAGCTTTCAGAGAATGAACATCAATATTATTATATTTTATTTATATTTTATTTTATAGAAAATTTCATCAAATTTTCAAATGTCTATAAATAGTATTGGAGAATTCAAGTCAAAGCCAATCGATAAGTTCTATTCAGGTATTGCGCTTATAATCGATAAAACACCGCAAAGGAAGGTCTCGAACATCAAAAATGCAGACAAGAGATCGACTAGGAAATTGTGTCTTATTATCGTGGAAGCTCCGGTTTTAGTATCGGTGTAGCGCTTTGAAATCAAGTCGTTGACAAGTTTAAGTACAATGTGGACGATTTTGTTTTACTGAAGAACTTTATGCTTATTAAGTTTCAAGACGCTTTGGTGTTAAATTCGCTGCCTTTTTCTTCGATAAAAAAAGCTGATGTTTCCGACAAATCGAGATTTGTTAATCTCGCAAAAGCAGAGAAGCCTATCAATGGATACATGTCGTATTCACAGATGATATCCATTATCGATGGCGAGCATAAAACCGGTTGGATCGAAGTGCAACTACTATTAATTGAAGCCGACTGCTGTTACAAGCGATGTGTTCAGTGCTAACGTAAAGTTGAAGAGACAACGTGTGTCCAGTGTAATACCAGTACAGTGTTATCATTTAAAAGCACACTGTATATAATGATGGATGTAGACTCATGCGATCGTAACACTTGTTTTGACCAGTGTATCAGTAAGTGGCTCAACAAAAGATGTGAATTGTTGTGCGCTCTATTAGATAGCTCAAAGCCAAAGTTCAATGCGGGATTCGATAAGTTAATCGACAAGAAAATATCCATTAGAATTGGTTATAAAATGTGTCGCGGATAAGACATAGAGCTAATACATATCGTCGGCTTTAGTATTTGTATGTGAAGTTTTATAGTTTTAACTATTAAATATTATTTATTTAAATAAATTTTTATTCATAAACATTGTGTAATTAAAAACTGTTTAGTTACCGAATTAGTTGTCACTGGTTTGCTGGACATGTTTGATACTTTTTTATGTGGAAAAGGAGATAATATTTTTATAATAATTAAATATTAAGGAAAATACTTAAGGATAATACTTATTTATAGTTTGAGTTTTTAAATTTATAAATATAAAAATAGTTTAAATAAAAATACATAAAATGTTAATGTATATGGTAAGGATATTGCGTCTTCAGCTTGATGTTTGTATTCTTATATTATCTGTTATCATCTAATCGCTATCTATGGTCAAACTTGAAGAAGCGTTAAACGAAATTGAATTTAATTGATTTTATCATATTTATACTTTTTATCTCACTAAATTCTATATTTGTTATATTGAATTAATTAGGATAACTTTGCTTTAACTCATTATAAGTTAGTTATAAATCATTGAATTAATTAGAATAACATTGATTTAAGTTAATATAAGTTAGTTATAATTCATTGAATTATTTAGAATACTTTATTATAACTTTTATATATCGCGTTCTAATTATATTCTTTTAATTCACGAATTTAATCGTTTAAATATCAATAAATATATTATTAGTTAATATTTAATACTTTATCGTTAATTATGGCAAAGCCTAAACAAACTAAGAAGAAGATTAAACCGAAAAAGACACTTCTTAACGTAATTTTAATATTTTGAAGTCGAGAGCGAATGCTAAAGCGTTTAATCAAATAACAATTTTGAGCGATAATAATGTATTAAACGATTATGAACCTATAATTGGTTTCAATACAATTAGTGATAGAAAAACGGTTAAGAATCAGAGTTTTCAGTAAGCGTTAGATTCGATTGATATTTATTATTCAAACACAATTAACGGTAAACTAATTAATAATCGAAAGTATGGTATTCTCAAAGAACCAGTAACTCGAATATTAAAACCGCTTTCGTATGATTTCGATAAAGCCTTGAAAAAAAGATTAATTAAAAAATATTTATGAAGATTTAATTTTTAATATATTTTGTTACAAAATTTTTGTTTTATTTTTGTTTGATTAATTTCAATAAATATATTTAAGATGTAAAGTGAGCTCATTATGATTGTTCATTCTTTTTCTTGATTTGTTTATGAAATTTCCTTGAGAACTTTCAAATAATTTTTATGGGGTTCGAAAAAATTATCAGTTTTAAACGACAATTTTGCTAGTTTTTTGGAAAATTGCATTTAAATAAGCATTATAGCAATTATAGCAATTATATCAATAACAAATGGAGTTTAATCGACTCCATTTCATGTGATTCGTGTGCATACTAACATACAGAGTTATAGCTAATGAAATAAAAAAGTTGCAAATGTTATCATTTTGAGGCTCTATTTATATAATAAAAGCGGATTTAGATTAAAATACAAATATAATTTTTGCAGTTTCTATTTATACAAACTTTAATTCATAATAATAATATATCCAGCATATAATTAAGGGTTTTTATTGAAAATGTTATTTTTCGATGGCTTAAACTCATTTTTGAATTAAATAATGCTTAATAATTTATATCGAATTTTTCTAACAAAAGTTTTCTAACAAATCGAATTACTCTTTTTTGCATTTATTTGCGCATATCAAGCGTATTGTAAATTAATCTTAGTTTTTGCAACTTTTATATAAAATTAAAACTTATTATTAAATTTTAATTTTTATAGTAATATTGTCAGTAAATAATGCATGAAATGTAAATTTTTTTATCATAAAAATATTTTTACCCAATTGCACATATTTTACCAGGCCTTTTGTTATTTTAAGCCAATTTCTGAATAATATTAAGCTGACAATTATTTATTTTTGAAACCGAATTTATAAAATACTGATTTGATGATTAAAAGATTAAAATTATAAATTTCTTACAAAACTGAGTTTAAAATTGTCGTAAACAATATGACAAAATATAGATTTCATGTAATTAAAGTTAATTTTAATTTCAATTTCTCATAATTTCTAAGAATAAACACAAAACTGGTTAATTATGAAATAAAATAAAGTGTTAAAATAATTTCCTCTTTGCCATCATTTGTAAGCATTGAATAACATGTTCAAAACATTAAATTTTTATTTATATATTATAAGTAAATTTTACCTGAAATATTTATTTAATATTTACTTTAATTAATATATATTTCTTATTACAAAATGTTTTTTGCTTTGATCGACGAAATATTTGCGACATTAATAGACTCGATAATTGTTCATCAAATGTGATTCTTTTGGGTGATTCTAGACATAAATTTGCTGAAGACAGAGAAGGTCTCGATAACTATTGCCGGTAATAAAAACCATTTTTACAATTTATCAAAATATTTATTCTATTATATATAATTCTATTAAATATATATATTAATTCAATTTTTAATACATAAATTCATCCGAAACTGAAAACAAGTGAATTACCTAAAAATTTCAAATGTATGAAGGATTACTTAAGAAAGTGTTTGGACACATTCCCGCGAATAGCTTCCAGTTTATTTGTATATAGTTTGGGAAAATATTATAAAAACCTGTGCGCATCGAGAAATTTTAGAAATACAGTCTATTTCTACCACAACGCCAGTTACTTCTATGGGAGCCCTAATCAACGAAAAAATAGATATAACGTGAAAAAGTAAATATTTAAACCTTTTATATATTTCCATTAAATTTAATTTAATAATATTTTTGTACCTAATAGTTACCTAATGTTTAACTGTGTTAATTCGATTAAAAATAAGTTGGATCAATGCTGCATAGATCTTGTAAATTCATTTTTCTTAATTTCTCAATTAAAGGAAAATAAATCGAAATTTCCTCTTATGTGTTGGTATGTAATCTATTATAGAATTTAAATCATGTAATATTCTTTCTATCTATCAAAGGGTAAAATATTCTTTGTTCAAAGAAAATGAAAGAATTTTGTTATTCTCAAAGAATTATTCTTTGGGAAAAATCGCAAATTTTCTTTAATTTTCTCAAAAAATTTAGATTTTAATCAAAGAATTTTTAAATTAAAATTTTATTGTTCACAATATCATTAAAATTAGTATCACTGCTAAATTTTACGAATTTTATTGTTAAATAAATCGTATTTTTAGAAAAAACGGCATTTTATTTCTAAAAGAATTATCAAAGAATTTTTCTATTATTCACAAAGAAAATTTTAAAATTTACCAAAGATTTCTCACAGAATTTCAGTAAATTTTACCCTTTGATTAAGCTATTTTTTTACTGTGATTGGTTACAATTCTCAAAAATTTTAAAATAATAAAAATAGAGAATTGTTGAGCAAAATATATAGTTCTGTGCAATAATAAAATAATAAATAACTATTGCGTTAAACAATATGAAATGTTATACTACGGGTTATTATAGTTAAAAACGGACAAATGAATAAAATAAAATGATAAACAAAAAGCATATAAAACTCCCAGAAATTTCTAGATCAACAAATTATAACTCCATTTGTTTTTTTATATTAAAACCAATTCTTGATTGGAATGTTTTCTAATGTTTATAAACTTATATAAATCTCTCGATCAGATCAGTAATAAAATATGAATTCAATTCAGTTTGTTTTCTTTATAATCTATAGCTCTTTTACCGAAAGGTCTATTTCTTCCACTAATTAAAAAGATTTTATTTTGAATTTTCTACTATATTTAATTTATGTAAGTTAATTAATGTATGTAACTAATGATTAACTAAAAAAATCCATTTCATCATTTCCTACGATTATATAGGAGTTTTAAATCACGTTAAAATAAACTCAATTACAAAATTATTTAATAATAAAAATTTTAAAATTCGAATTATAAAAACAAATAGTTACCTATGGATAAATAAAAGTTGTTTAACTAAAAGAATTAAAGAAGAATCAAAAATGAAACGAATTTGTACAGAAATACATGCAACAGAATTTGTCAGTTTTCTCACGTCAATAACTGAAACCAGTGTTAGATATGGATGTAACAGTTATACTGAAGAATCGGATAAATGTGAACAATTAATATCAGTGACAAATCTAAATAAAACAGTGGCGAATAACAACCCATATAAATCAATAGTACCAGTATTAATAGCAGTCCATCAGAGTTTCTAAATATGTTTTTCAAAAATTTAAAAGTCAAAAAAATATTTTAAATTTTAATAATAGTTAAAATTTAATAATAAGTTAAATTAAATATAAGATGTAATTCTTAATAAATATAAATTAAAAATAATTCACAAATAATATAATAATTAGCAAAAGTAAAATAAACTTTCGAATAAAAAAATTTTTCATTCGATAATTTTGTAATATATATTTATTCATTACTTAAATTTTTGTAAATTTATGTAATACTGCACTTAGAATTCTAATGAATTTTTCTTATTTTTTAAATTAGTATTTAGTTTATTGACCAATTTCATTGATTGATAATTTTTTATTTCTACTTTGATTTTGTTCAATTTATTATATTCTCAATTTTCGTAAATAGCAAAATAAATTAATAAACTTAACAAATCTAAAAAAGTTATTCGGGTCTTGAAAATTTGGAGATATATTTATTGATGCGAAAAAAATATGTTAGTCTATCATAAAAATAGATTAGAACATCAATAAATTTATAGGATCAATAAATCAACATTAGGAAACTATATATCTATTTACACATATCAATCAACCCATTATCTTCTAAATATTCTACATTCCCATAGAAATCTATTACTAACACACCTCCAAAAAAACGTAATAAATTTATCGAATTATATATAGCTCACTCATTAAAAAAACTTTTACTAACAAACATAAAATAATTGAATATTTTATAATTTATTTTAAATTATAATTCAATAAAATTAATTTTGTTAAAAAATTTATCTATTCTTAGGCATTATTTTTTCCAAAAAAATTAAATACACTTAACATATAGTTGTGATAAAAAGTAAGGCAATCATCATTATTATAATAGTCACAGAATTGGCATCTGGTGACAGTTTTACCAATCAAACGCTAAATGACACCGATTATAGCCATAATAACGAAACCCAACCGAACCCAACCTATCGAAGTACAGCTACTAAACTAACCGAATCGGAGTTATACGGGTATTCAACATTATGCGTACTATGCATAAGCATGACTGCATGGCTCGGAATCGCTGTCATGCCATTACTATCAACGAAATTATACTCATACGTAATGATGGGTTTTATAGGGCTAGCAGTGGGCACATTAGGCGGTGATGGGCTTCTCCATCAGGTGCCAGATTCACTAAACCTTGGAGGCGATGATGACAATGACGAGTCCGATGAGGACGTAATGGTTCCCAAATACCTTTTGCACTTGACTGTCACTTTCGCCGCAATTTGGGGTCTATTCGTGTTCGAGCTAATCATTAACACAATTGTTGGCGTTGACGCGCATTCGCATGACGGCGATGGCAGTCACGGTCATTCGCACATTCAAAAGCCAGTGTTTTCCAGTCAGGCTTCAAATGAGTCAACTTCGAGCGAATACCCTCTCGATTCAATCAACTATGGATATGAGTACGGGGTTTCATATGCTGCTACCATTGAATCAGTTAACGATAATAAATCCGAAAAAGTTCCAGAGAAAGCTAAAAAACAAAAGCTTATTACAGGCGGCAGAGAGATTATTTGGGGTCTAAAACCACTCGCCATAATGTTAACAACGGGCGCAGCGATTCATAATAGCATCGACGGAATTGCTATTGGAGTGGCATTTAATGGTAGTCTAATTGGAGGGCTCTCGACATCAGTGGCTATTTTCTGCCACGAAATCCCTCACGAGTTGGGCGACTTTGCCGTATTATTATCTACTGGTTTGAGCGTTCGAAAGGCGATTACACTCAACTTTCTCACAGCTTTGGCCGCTTTTATTGGATTATATATTGGACTGAGTATCGGCCAAAACGAAGTCACTCAAAGTTGGATCGTATCGGTCACTGCGGGAATGTTTCTCTATCTCGCTCTTTGCGATATGATGCCTGAGTTGAAAGAGAACCCATCAGGAAGTAATCCTGTTCTTATGATTGTGATCAAGAATATTGGTGTGGCTCTGGGTATTGGAGCCATGTTTGTAATCGCTATTTATGAAGATAGGATCGTATTATAGCGTGGTTTCTATATCATTATAGTTATTATTTAATCATTTATTGTTTTAGCTGTTTGTTAGATTATTTGCTCAAACCGTTGTTATTTATTTTATTGTATTTATTGTTGCCATATCCTATATCTAAGTTAACGAAAAATAAATATTAATCAATAATTTACTAAGAATTTAATTGCAAAAAATACTCGAGAGAGAGGAGAGAGAGAGAGAGAGAGAGAAATATTAATTAAAAATGTTGATTTAGATTCTAAAATAGAGACATTTTTAAAAAACTTTAAAGTGCTACTAATATAATACATTAGTATTTTAATATAGAAAACTGTCAACAAAAATTAGGATTAGGTAGAGATGAAAATTTCAGTGAAATTTTGAAAATGAGTGAAAATTTCAGTAAAACTTTCAATATTTCAGTGAAATTTTGATGAAACTTTCCAAAAAAAATTTGCATTAGAATTTAACTTTTTTTAAATTAATTTTTAAAAAAATATTTTAATAATATATTTTTTAAGATTTTGAGGGCAATTAAGGATGAAATAAATAATTTATTAATTAAATAAGTAATAAATGGATTGAATCTGTTTTAACCAGGTTAAAATAAGTTTACATTATCAAAAATTGTAAATAATAGATGGCGTTGTTTAAAATTTCACAATTTTTGAAAATTTCAAAACCCAAGTGAAAATTTCACTGAAATTTACTGAAAATCACTAGATTGACTGAAACTCAACTAGATGTAAAAATCGGACAGTAAATTAGTCATTTTATTAAATTTATTATTTTAGAGCTCTGTAATGAAACTTTTGTAAAAACAATTACTTATTGTAATTTTAAAATATAATTCTTTTACAAATTTATATTTTTTAAAAACACTTAACAACAAACAAGTGGAAATTTATATTTGCTTTCATTGAATCGTGATATCATTATTAGTGATTCGATCGCATTTGCTGAGCAATTATCTAAATTTGTCTTAACACTGTTTATAGAGTCAGCCATCATGAAAATGCAAAATCAGATTTGATATCAATTGATAGGAAAACAATTATAATCGGAAAATCAAATTATGATTATCTTTTTTATTTTGTAGTAGTGTTCGGTACGATTTCGCCTTTGGATGTAATAATGATTCGCATTACTGTAGAAATAGTACTTCTCCTTAGCGGCGCAAATGTTTTTGTAATATTTGCCGATACTATAAACCAATAAACTTGACGCGAGTCTCGGGAATGTATCCAAACATAGTTTAATGTAATCTTTCACGCATTTTATGTTTTTCGGTACTTCACTATTATTATTAGTAAAAAATTAATTTCAGTGTTCATGACTTGAATTTGAATTTAGTTTTTATTTACCGACAAAGTTCGTCAATTTCTTGCCTGCATTCCACATATTTAAGTTTGGGATTTTCCAAAATAAATAGATATGACGCGCAGTTATCGAATTTCGTTATGTCGCAAACATAGCTGCGATTAAAACACTCAACTAATATACTTTGAAAAACGAGACTTACGCTAATCAAAAGTACTTCGATATGCATCTTGTTTTTAGTAATAAAGTAATCACAGAAACTAATCTTCAAATAAAGATGGATTAAGTGCAGCATAATTTTATTGATTAAAATTGAATGGATTATTTTTTAGCTTAAAACAACTTAAAAGGTTTTAAACGTGCAAAACTAGTGTTGTGTAGTTTTAATATTTTGTATTTTGATTGTATTTTGATTTTGATTTTTGCTTAAATAGTCATTTCGATT
>JAQGAW010004586.1:0-10708 GCA_034698025.1 Phthiracarus crinitus | reverse complement strand
AACTATAATTTTTTAAAATATAGATCAAAAATGAAGGGGTCTCAAAAACACCTTAGATTTGACCGACAAATTTTTAAATTTTGATCAATTCGGGCTTTTCGGGGGAATTCGGGCAAATCGTACGAAATGTGCAAATTCGGGGAATTCGGGGAAAATTTATGTGTTTAATTTACTTAATTTATCATATAATCTGTATTTATAAGGTTCTCCGGAAGATAATATAAACTATCGTGATTCGGGCGAACCCGAATTCTGTTGTTCTTAGTTATTTATAGCCATAAAAATTAAAAAACAATTTTGGATTTTATAATTATTATTTTGGCCTAATTCTTAACCAATTAATCATAGCTTATCTTTAATGGATTTGACAGTTTGAGTGAATTTATTAGCATCAAGTGATGATGACAATACTGTATTATTAATAAGCATAATATGCTAATTTCAATAATATTATAATAAAAATATGCGAAGAAACCGATATTAAAAATATTGGTTGATATAAATGATAAACTTATTGACCATTATTATCAAAAGAAAACGATTACACTTATGTTTCATCAAAAAAAAATCTTCGGATAATTAGAAAAAAATATATTTTCCTCGTTTTTTTATAATACCGAATAAATAAGTTCGTAAACGAGAATTACTGAGATTTTATTTATGATCGGATTTCGCGAAACTCGTTGTACCGGAAAAATTATGAATTTTCCCTTTCAATCGGCAGAAACAAAGAAAAGAAAATCAATTTGACTTAAAACACAATCTTTGACGAAAAAAATGATTAGTCATTAATATATACGCTAACAAATGGTTAAACGTTAGGATATGTCACTGTGACAGTGGATGCTATCAATCACGCGAACATATACCGAGAACAAGAAAGAGAGATCAATGAGCGAAGAAACGAAACACTTATATCAGCGGCGAAACAGTAGTGTAACTGAAACATAAAAAAATTAATAAATCCGATATAAAAATTACGTCATCTCTCCGTGAAACGCGTAATAATTATTAATGAATTAATAAAAACAGAAATTATATGAGTTATTGGCAGCGATTTTTTTCCTACTATCTATTTCTCTGTGATTTTTTTCTTGGATGATTAAAAACTAAGCAAAAGTTTCGTAATTATTTTCGTTGTTCTCTGTTTTCCATCCAATTTCTCCATCCTTTTTCCGCCTCTTTTTTATGTTTTTTTTTTGTTTTGCTGCACAAAATCGTTATAACGAAAAAAAAAAAACGTTTTAAGGGCCGAAACTATTTTTCATTTAGAGTTACAACAAATACGAGTGAATGCGAACAACAAATAAAAATAATAATAACATCACCGAAAACATAACTAGACTTATATGTTGCCGTACGTATGGAATGACTTTAGAAAAAAAATAGAAATAAAGAGAGAGAAGGAGAGGGAAGAAAACATGTTGTAAAACCAATTTCATCAATCAGGGATCACGTAGTGATGACATCAATAAAAAATCGTTGTCTGCGCCCAAGAATGTTGCGTCCGTGACAAACATAGCGTTATTAAACAAATATGTGAGATGTTAAACGAAAAACTTAAACGTTAGAATTAAACGTACGTGAAAACGATATTTAGCTGATATATGTGCTCATAAAATACAATTACTGATAAGACATTGCTTTTTTGAACATATATATGAATAGAATATTAAATCAATTGAAATTATTTTTATTATTTGACTATTAAAGATATTTCTATTAAATAACATTATTTAGGGATCGTTAATAAAATCTACGATAATAGAACTAAATTAACGGTTTTGTTAATACGTGTAAGTGAGACTACATAAGTGAAGAATGGTTTAATTAGCCTTTAAATAATTTTTATTTATCGTTGTTTATTTATCATTATGATTTTATTAATGTTTAAAAATTAATAAAATAAATTAAATCTTTTTTAATGGATTGTTCATGACATCTATGGAATGGAATCTTAATTCATAATCATATATTACTCAAAAAATATCAAACACTACTAAACCAAAAATATTATTGTGATTTTGTTAAAAATTTTTATTCATTTTTAGCTCACTTTGTCCAAAGAAGATATTGGATTTGGCATGTCTGTCTGCCTGTCTGAATGTATGTATGTAGACCGTTCTTTATATTTATTAAAGGATTATAACAATGGCCGAAAAATGACCAATAAAGAAAAAAAATTGGCCAAAAATGTGAGAAAATGGCAAAAAATGGTCTACCAATGGACAAAAAGGGCTTTAAATCAGGGTTTCCAAAGGGGGGTCTAGCCCCCGTATAATCCACGAAAATTGAAAAATTCGACACCACTACCCCTATCTAAAATTTTGAGATTTCAAGGACAATAAAAATTAAAATTTTTTAATCGTATTGTAAAAAAATTGTCCATCAAATCCGATTAGTTTTTGTGACCCCCTTAAATTTTCAAAAAATTATCGATTAAATTCGTTGTGCTTTTTGTGGGGCTTGGTTTAGGCTTTCGTAGGGATAAAATTTAAAAATAAATTTTTTTAGAAAGAATTTTTTGGCTGAAGGCAAAAATATTGTCTGCTAAATCCGGTAAGTTTGATCTCCCCCCCTAAAATTTTGAAAAAAGTCGAATGGACACCCCCTAGACCTTCAGACCTTTGGGAAACCCTGCTTTAAATATGACCAATAATATACTAAAAATGGACTATTAGTTGGACAACAATACATCTAAAATAATCAAAAATGGCTTTAAAACCTATTAAATTTCAGGATGAATATAGGTTAAATATGGGTTAAATATTGTATTAAATAACATCTTTAAAACTATGGGAAAAGTATGCGTAAAAGGTTTGATTCATAATTAAACTAAAAAAGTTAATATTGAAATGTTACTTCTAATATATATTTTATTATTTTATAAGCTTTCTATTCATTGCTAATAAATGTGTTGTTTCAATATTAAATTTTTTATCTATTCTTTACACCTACTTTTAGTCAGACTTATAGGCGCTGTCTATTATTCCAGTGCAACACTGATTTGCATATATAAAATTTTTAAGTGTCCGCTCAACAATAATTTGTGTGATGTTTACTGCACGAAAGCTAAAACACTACTGAATCAAAAATCTTAAATCATTCACTAAAGTAATGATTACAACAATGTATGATAAAGCTATAAATTTTAAATAATTAAACAATATACAGTAAAAGTACTAATTTCTTAAAATAAAAAACAATTAACCAACAATAGAAACTATAATTTAAATGTCAAAAAATATTTAATGCACTAAAATTTTGACAATGCAATTGAATTGTTTTAATAAATTACTTAATAAGTTTGTTATGCGTTGATTTATTTTTATTGCAAAAATTAAAACGATTTCCTTAGCTTAAAGTACATACACGCAAATATTAAGATAACAACCATTTTCCAATTATACGTGTTAATAAGACCAGCACTACTACATGTAGACATGTATTTAGCGCATTGGGGTGGTTTGGGTAGCGATACGACAACACCACAACGTGATGCAGATATCATACAATGTTGAAACTGGGGTAACAGTCGGCAACACATTTCCTAAAATTTTAAATATTAAATAAGTAATAATAGTTACGGTTTATGAGATCAAAAAAACAACTTTATATGGCATTTGGGTACAAATTAAAATTTTATTTACCGAATCAAACCGCTCATTATATTTCGGGTCATTTTCTATTACGGACATGCATGTAAGAAATGTGGCCAAAAAACATTTTTCTTCTTCTGGCGAACAATTACGGCATATTTCCGACAATGACTTCGTTTCGTTTTCTGGAAAAGTTGTCAAAATGAGTAGAAAAGCGAAAATTGTAGTTTTATTTACTATTAGATTCATCTTTAAATTGATTAACTTATAAGCCGAAAATTTTCAAAAATTTTGAATATTAATTTGTGTTTGTCGTCAATGAAATCTCGAGTAGTTTTGCTTGTGTTTTATAGAAAGCATAAAAGGTATGCGATAAAATGCGAAGCAATTAAATGCAATAAAATGTTAGATAAAAATTCGTTTTTAAGTGTAATAGAATATTGATAGGGTTTCGTAAACTTGTTTAGATATGACCAGACAGCGGATTTTTGGTTAAAATAAATTGAGAAATATTGGTTTTTTATTTTTTTTAATAAATAAGTCGTTTGACTTACATAGGAAATAAGTTTATCAAATTTTTATTAGGAACCAATGTTTAAATTTTATTTTGAAAAAATGCATCATATCTTACATAAAATTGAATAAATGTGATTCAAAATTATCAATGGTTAAAAAGAGTTTGAAAAAATGGTCAAATTGTTATATCAAACAATTCTATATGTTATACGTGTTGTCATAACTAAGACTTTGAAAATCGTTAATTAACGAATGTTTTAAAATGAAATAATTTAAATTGAAAACAAGATAAGAGGTTCTAATTGACCCAAATATGAGAAATTTAAGAAAACGAATTAAACGGACAAAACGAGTTTTAAAATATCTAACGATTAAAAATATATTAAACAATTTTTCGAATTTGATAATTTTTTTAAAAAAATATAGGCAAAGAATTATTATTTAATTACATTTAGGTACATATTTAAATTCATTTTTTGTACAATTTTAATCTAAATTGAAAAAATTAAGCCATAATTTTGTTTAATTTCAAGTCAAGAATAACTTTTTTTTTGAAGTAAAAAATCTTTTTTTTTGGTAATAAGTATAAAATTAATTAGTGAAAAAACTTATTAATTAATAACTATTTAAGCTTATTAATTAATTTTTGTAACTAAATTTAAAAATTTTTCAATTAATTAATGCCTTAGTCAAAACAATAAACAAATTAAAGAGTGTAAAGATATGAATGCTTTGTTATGAACGGACCAATAAATTCATAATAAATAATTAAAAAAATTATTTCTTTATTTTAATTTTTTTAACCCTTTCTTAAATATGTATTCCCTAGTTGTTTATTATTAAAATTAATTTGTTTTATCACAAGTTTGTATTGATTAAATATATCTTAAGTAATTTTCTTAAATAATCTTTACGATCTGCCAATTAAACACACAGATATTATGACCAAAATAAAATAATTATAAAAATAAGTTTTTTAACAGTAAGAAAATTTAATTGATTGCGTGTTTACAATCATTAATATATTATTTGAGCTGTGATTCTTCATTTAAGTGAATAACTGATTGTTCATATCACTTAATACTATTAAATAATCTGATTTTGTTTGTAAATTATGCAAAATATATATCACTTTATAAAAGCTTTTATACCTTATATTCGCAAAACAAACTATTTTTTTACCTGAAAATGTTTTTCATAAGCGCTCTAATAATCTTATTAGGATTAAAGGATTTCACTTTAAAATTAAATAAAACAAATAAATAGTTTAATAAATATTTTCATTCTATTCATAAAAATCCATTATTCAATTGTTTTGTATTAAAAAATTATGTATAATTTATTTATTATAATTTTTTACGCCGTATTATTTCTTATAGCTGACAGTCTCACACAGTCGACAGTGGACAACATAAGACACTATATAATAATATGCGTGTCCATAATAAATATATTTTACAATTTTATAAGGATTCATGTTTGTAAAATTATGAAAATTTACAAAAGCAGAAGTAGATATTTGGATTTGATATTGACTTTCCACGATTTATAGATTCTTTTTATTTATTGACGAACTTTACAAATTTTTTATATTTATCAGGGGATTTTAAAAATGGCAACAATCGATAAAAAATATCATTGAAATGAAAACATAGATAAAAATCTGAATTGAAACGACGTTGAACTGCTATCACTGGATTTTGTTTTGATCAGTGCTATCACTGGAACCCATCATTATGTTAGCTTTGTTGACGTGTTATCACAAAATACGATGAGATTCTCTTGTGGTTCGTTTGTTGCAATATTAGATAGTAATTTCGTCAGTAGATTTCTGGCAAACAATATATGTTCGATTAAAGAATTTTATATCTTTTGAATAATCGAACACTTCTGTTTTACTTTAATTTGTGTCTCCAAACGTTTCAGTTGATGTTACTTCGTTGTAATCGAATTTTGTCTGATTTCGCAACCAATAACTCATGTGATGCGTGTGCGGATGATTTCGCTAATAAACCAAACTTAGTCAGAGTTTAGGAAAATATATCGCTGGTACTATATAATAATCGATATTTTGTTTAATGAAGGGACATAAACGTTTTAATCAATGATCGCTTTGGTGTTATATAACTCTTAACACAGCTTAAATTTATTAAAAAATTAGTCTTTATTTAGAACTATATACATTTAATAAAAATCTAATAATAGACTGTTATAATTCGAATTTATGACTCAGTTAATGCTAATTAAAAATCGCGTCTGCAGTGGTTTCGATTGGCATTTCGTCGTGTTTTCGGCGTCTTCGTGTGGGCAGTGATAGGAAGTGGTGGAAAAGTATTTCATTTGGTGGAGGTGCGGGGTAGGCGAAGGTTACCATACCGTTGCCGCCTGCTCCGTACTTTTCTTGCGCCGGCGAGACGTCGTTTTTTTTAATTAAAAATAAAATTGTTTTGCGTTTGTGTGTGTGGGCCACGTGTTAGCCATACACACCCACCATTTCCTATTCCTGTTTTCGTTCACGTGTGGCAAATCGCTAGAGGTGTGAGCGGTCTGATTTTTTTGTAAGGGTTTTTCCGGGTCGGGATTTTATTTAAATTTTTAAGCGGTTAGGGATTTCCGGTAATTCGGTAAAGGGTGTAACGGGTCTCGTTTTATACCGGATATCAGAAATTTTGTGTTTTGGTTAGTGTGTCGATGGGATCCCCTATCGACCACTATTAAAGCGAATCCTCGCTTTGTTTAAATAATATTTAAAGTATTTCGGGTGTGGGAAAGTTTTTCGGTTTGCGTATATTCAGTGGATACTCGCTTATTTTGTTAAAACGATTCGATACCGGATCGTACCGTTCTCTCAGTATAGTAGTAGTGTAACGGAACCGGTATAGCATATCGATTGTATGTGTCACGTGTACAGTGTGACGATTATTGTGTGAGTATTGTATTAACGTATGCAAACCCAAAATAGCGTGTATAGTGAACAACCCCAACACTTAGTGTATGTAGTATAGTGTAATCCCGGTTTAAGATAATAGCAAAAATGACAAGTAAAATAAATAATACCGAACCCTCAGCTAACTTTATAAATATATCAGAATTTAAGATATTACAACAGTTTTGTAGTGATTTGCATACTTTATTTGCTAAATAAGGCGTTGTGTTTCCAAACATATATACACTTTTTTTCATTTATGTAAAATCAAATGCATGTGAATTTTTGCGGGATTTGTTAAAAGAAATTCAGATAAACTTAAACAGGAATACTCTCGAATTAGAATAATTGTCGATCCCGGCACTAAGCTCTATTGATTTGATGAGATGTCTTATGTGTTTAGAAACAGTATGGCTTAAGATAAGACATGAATCTAATGAGTCTAGTGAATTAAAATTAACTCGCAACGAACAATTAATAGTTATGGATTTATTTAATTGTAAACTTCCTTTGGAGTCTAGTAAAGCAGAGTCTCCAAGAGGGCAGGAAACAGTTATCAATAACAGTGAAATATGTTTTGAAACGGTACAGTGTCTAGTAGTTGATGAAACTCTAAATCAGTGTATTGTTAATTTAGAACCTCAAATGATCAGTGAATCATTAGTTCTATTTGAATCTGTCGTTAGATTAGAACAACCGAAAATTGAAACTTCTGTAATATGTCGTAATAGTAATGTATTTAATTTTGAAATAAAGAAAAATGAACTTGAATTCAGGGATACCGCTGCGAACAAAGCACGTGAATATTCGCGGGCTATCTATGTAAGGTTAAGAATTATTTATCTTATGATTTATTATTTTCTTTGTTTAAACAAATTTTGTTCAATATTCAAAGTATTGAAGTTAGTGTTAATTAAATCATTTATAAAATATTTTAACGCATCTAAATTATTAATTAAACTTCAAAATTTATTAAATATGATCATTGTAAGCAATGCGTTAGTTTTTTTGGTAAAATATAATGTAAAATCATTTAGAAATGAAGACGGGCGCATTCGTAAGCCGCCAGACCTGAAATAGTTGTGGAAATTAATTGTCCTTTTGTTAACGAATAGTTTATACTATATATTTCCGTTTACCTATGATTTTTTGTTGTTATATTTTCTTACGTTATTTCTGTACTATATTTGTGAATTTAATGCCATTTCATTCATTATAATCTTATATTATCTATCAATTTTCTTTAATTTAAAATATTATTTTCTGTTATCCGGGAAACGTTTTTGAATATCCCGTTGACAGCTTTTTCCTAATTTTCCTGTTTAATATGTATGTAATTTTCTGTTTGAATTTGTGAACGGATAGTGTTTAGATCCCTGAACACTGTCCCGGACAGTGATCCCACTGTCCGAGAGTTGGTGTGGTAAAGCCACCCCGGGGTTGTAACAGACCTATCGGTCTAAGCTCGGGCATGGTAGTAGCTACACTTACTTAGGGTCGAAACCGCTATAATAATGTTACTCTACCCGATTGTATAGCGTAATTTTGTAAGCTAAACTTTGGGAAAAATTTAGTTAAAATATTTTTCGTAAATAACTTTTTGGAATAAAACCCCGACATCACGGAATACTCTGTGATATAGGGAAGAGTCTGGCACACACTAGACTAGTAAGTAAACGTAATTTGGCTCTCGGAATACTTTGGGAATCGCACTGTATTTTTGGATCGATGTGACGTTAAATTTGGAATCGTTTAATTTTTATGTTATTAAAGCTGAATCGTTAAAGTTATGAATTTCTCTGTGAAAGTTTCGATAGCGTTTATTTTACTCGAGTAATGTTTGGTTTTAATTATGGTTGACATTCGAATCATTTAAAGCGGTATATGTTTAATCACTGTAGTTGACGCCCGAACGTAGCGATACATGTATCAGTTTTCGATTGTGTTTGTTGTTTATAACACAACTGTCTTTGAAGACATGTCAACCAAAGTATAATTTTAATTAAAGCTCAACTAAAGTCTTTCGTTATTGGCTTTTCACAGAAACGTTAAACATTGTTGAGTGTATTTATGAGTTTTGTGTTGTGCCATAGTTTTACAGTTTGAACGCAAGCACATGAAGGATAATTGATGCTGTTATGGAAGTCCGAGCCTCATGAGCTGCTGGAAACCTTAACATCGTTCAATCGATTGCCATAATGAGCTTCGGCGAAAGTTATGGGATCAAATAGATAAATGGCACTAATTTAGAAACTCGAACAACTATCACCTATTTTTGTGCGTTTCCGAAGATTCATCGATTTAAAGAAAACATAGAGCGGGGACGCTCTATTGTCCAAGAGGGCCGTGGAACGAAGCGAAAAACAGTGACTAAAAATTGAAACTTAAACTTTGCGTTGATTTTCTAGCAAAAGCTAGAAAATCGTTGTTAGCGCCGTTATGCGCTTTTATATAAAATATAATCATTGTTTTGTTTGCTTTTGAAGCAATAACTTTAAAATATATTTGTTAGCCTCTCCTCTATATATATAATTATTTATTTTAAATGTTTGATGGTTTGGCTTTGTAGCCATTAAAACTGATTTGTTTTTGTGTGCTGTGTTTTAAGTGCCATTACTCGTGGAACCGCTGGTTTGCGTGGCACAGGAATTGTTTGGCGTTTCGCCAGTAATTTAAGTATGCTTTTGTTAAGCGTTTTTTTTCTTAATTATATTTAATAAAATTGTTAAACGATAGTCACGCGTTTGTGTACCCCTTTATTGGTGCCAACACCGGTGCCACTGACCCCCAGGTTTCCATTAGGTTTGGGCGTTTGGTTTGGGGTGGAATCGTCGCGACTTCTTTGGGTAACGTTTCAGTTGTAATTAATGATGACATCTGGTGCTGTCGGAGCTGAGCTTGATGCAGCTCGAGCTGATATTCATTTCTAGTTTAAGAGTTTTAGAGCTGCAAATATCAGCTCAGCTCAGAAAGGATCAGCTCAAGCTAAGCTCAGCTTTTAGCTCAAGCATAGTATATCGAGCTGTTTTAGTTGCCTTTTTAGAGTAAATTTAAGTTCTCTGTTGAATTAAACATATAAATATGACTTAAAATTCAAAAAAGATTAAGTAAATAAATTAGTCATATAATGAGTCATTATAATATTATTGAAATGTTTAGAAAAAAAGTAAGTAAAATTAAAATTTATTATACAATAACTATAAGATAATAACAAATTCCAACTCATTAGCTCATAATATTATGAGCTGAATACTAAATCAGCTCAGATCTAAAAATTTATTATTAAGTCAGCTCTGCTAAATCTGAGGTTTTCGAGCTGATTCTCATCAGTATTTGTAATGTATAGAAAAGCATACGTTTTACGTTTATTTTCAATAAATGAAACGAAAACAAAAATAGATATTTTGTGCAATAAACTCAATTTCGAAAACAGATCCGTTATATAATTTTATTGTTACTTAACAACTCAATGTAAATTAATCATATAAAAGGGGTTGAGTTTTAACATTATATTTATTCCATTCTTTGGTATAAAAACTTATAGTTTATAGTTTCACTTATTAGAAGATATTCGATGGAAGTTTGAGAAGATTATAAAATGAAGTCAATTATTATTGTATTACTATTTGTTTCAATCGCTGTTTTAGTTGAATGTAATATAACCGCG
>JAQGAW010004585.1:0-10709 GCA_034698025.1 Phthiracarus crinitus | reverse complement strand
AGACAGACAGACAGACAGACAGACACACATGGTCAAAAGCATAAGCTCGCCTTTTTTAAAAAAAAGTGAGCTAAAAAAATTTTTGACATTTATGTTTTGCATTTTTTTCAAAAAAATACTTAATTTTAATTTTAATATGATATAAAAGTAGCAGTAAAATTTTAAAAACTTGTTTATAAAAAATAAAAATTATTGATTTTGGTAAAATAAGATATCGTCCATCCATAGGAATATTAATGTTTCAAAAATTGCAATGTTGTGTCAAGTATGCACATAAATAAATTTTCAGTATTTATATATACTACAATTTGATTGTGGATAACTTTAATTTGAATTAATTTGCTTAAAAATAATAGTTTTGTAAAAAAATATCGTGATATTTTAATGTCCTTTTTGACGATTTTTAAGTCATTTTTATAGGCCTTATAATCTGAAAATAAGGTCATTAACGTCGCGCCCTTAGCGATACTGTGTATTACTGTGAATTTACTTTTAACGCCAATTTGTAACATTTCTTATGTTAGACTTCGATAATTTTTAATTCAAAGTTAAATAAAAAGATATTTTATTTCTATATTGATTTTGATTTAATTTTATTTGATTTAAAATCTAATTTAAAACCAAATACTTTTAATGATCACTTGAAAGTGTTTCGAATTTTTATTTATATTCATATTTTTTATATTTACAAAATCATTTCTATGAAAACACTTTAACATAAACAATCATAAATAATGCTGGGATTTCTAATTAATTAAAAGTAATTTCTAACATAAAGATGTGATGATTGAGAATTGATAACAACGCATAATATGTATACAATAATCACAAAATCATAAATCAATCAAACTCTTGTTTGTCGCGGCACAGATACCAGTCTTGCTGGAGGTATCGCTAATTTGGATGTTAACTGATGGGAGGATTCATTACTAGTGTCTGGTTTCGGTAATTCTTGTGTCGCACTTCTGGACAATCGTCCGAATACTTGATTTTTGTTTGTAACGACGATATCACCTCTACTTGATTTCGATCCCTTTATAATTACGTGATATTTAATAGTTAAGTATCAATAAATCGGTATTGTTTTGCTTACTTCTTTATCCAAAGGTGTTGGTGATTGCGATAGAGAGTGACTGGGATTGGGATTGAAGTTGATTGGAGAGATTGGTCGTGTCGGGGATTTCGTTCTTTGCCCGAAATGTTCACCCTTTTCTAAAGCCGAACTGCTTCTGCTAAACGTTTTCGACAACGTCTTTGATATTTTCGATCTAAGACTGTGTTCCTTTTTCTCTCTTTGCTTCGCTATTTCATGAGGACTGGGATCGAAGCCTTGAAGCGCCAAAGGAGTGAGACCAGCGTGCGCTATATTACCTCCAGTGTTCGAGTCCTCAATACTGTTCGACTTTTTAATGAGTCTAAACCTCTCTTTTAGAGATTTTTTAATTTTTGGCGCCACTGGTGCCGATACGTCAGAACCAGTTCCATCGCAGGTATATGAATAGGCTCCCGTCGATGATTCCGATTCATAGCCCGTATAAGAGGTGAATCCCCGATATTGGGCTCCGATTCGCAAATTACTTACACTCGATGTGGGCGTTGTTTGAGCAGAATCTTCCGAATCCCAAATGCGCTCTTGTGATGAACCCCTCACTCCTGACACACCGATCGCGTGATCTAATGATACGCTTTTCTTTGACAACGCTTTAGTTCTCGGCGGAGCTCTTATTATCGTATTTGGTAATGGAAGTGGAGTTCGAGTCAGTGATTGTGCCGATCCTTTCAATGAAACCAATTCAGACGCAGATATTGCGTGCGAGAATGTAAGCGCTCGTCTCAGTCGGTCTTCATCTTTGATTGGAACCGATACGCGTTTAAGTTCTTCGTTTTTAGCAACAAGTTTTTCCATTATACTTCTTAATTCTTCGATATTAATGGCGGAACTCATAGACTTTTTTCGCTTAACTTTTCCGTCCACTTGTAACGTATCCTTTGTTTCATTTGAATCTTTATTCTCTGCCTCTTTTGGCACTAATTTATGCAATTCTTCGAGTTCTTTAATAATTTCTGTGGACTTATTTTGAATATCGATGGCCGCATAAATAGTTAGCCTCCAATCTTCTCTCTCCTTTTCATACAACGCTCGTTCGCGTCTCAATCGATCGTTCTGTGATCTCAATTTCGAGTGAGACTCACGAAGATCAAGCAAATCCAATTGCAATTCTCCACAATGTTTATGAGTGTTTTCTTGTTCTTTGTCGATAACCGCTTTTAAATCTTGTAACTGTTTTCTCGATTCTTGTTTATCCTTTTCTCTCAATGATTCACTTGCCATCAGTTTGTCTCTCATTTCTTGAATAAATCTCTGCGTTTCCTGAAGTATTCGCTGATTTTCTTGCCTCTCTTTATCCCACGCTAACTCCATCTTAGTTCTCGCATAGTTTCGCGTTGAGCCTCGAGTTTCCAACAATACTCTCTCTTCCGACTGATTGATCTGAGCTCTAAGATCTGCGATCTGTATTTGCCACGAACTTCGTTCAGTTCCGAATTGGATTTTCAGGTTTCGATTGTCGAGTAGAGCTGATTCGAGATCAGTTCTCATCGTATGAATCTGTGCCATTAGATCTTCATTGTTGTCATCTTTATTGTTGGAGTACTTCCTCAACAATGGATCCCTATGTATCTGATCCCTAAGAATATCTCTTTCGTTAACGAGTAATGAAATTTGTCGCTGAAGTTCAATCATTTCGTCGTTCATTAGTTTCATCCTTCCCTCGTATTCTATTAAACGTCAATTACGATAACATTAACTATTATCTCATCATTATGTCTACATTTATCCAAACCTGCGTGAAGTGCGGCCACATCTCCCTTATGCGATGTCTGCGAATGTTCGAGTTTAATTCGATAATCGTGTAGTTCTTTGTCCGCTTGCGTTCGACCGGTAATACTCATTGTGCGCTGCGATCTCTCCTTTCTCTCCATTTCCGTCACTTTGTCTTGCAGTTCGTCGATACGCCTTCTCAGTCGTTCCCTGTCCTCTCGAACCTGTTTCTCCTCTTTTTTGTGCGAATCGATTAGGTTTTCCTTTTCGGTTAATAACTCTTTGAGTTTATTTCGTTCTTCTTCGATACTGTTAACGCGATTCAATTTCGCTTCCAATGACGCAATCTTTTCCTGAAACGATAACTTTTCGTTAAACCAATCTTTCTGTCGATTACTGAGCGCGTCTTTTAACGAACGAACTTCAATCAGTTTCTCCTCATAACTCTTCCTAATACTGCTTATTGCTTCGACTAACGTATCTTTTTCGGTGATTAGTCTGGACTTCATGGCCACGAAATCCTTTTCAAGCATATCATACTTAGTGGTCAACTCTTCGTACTCATTTGTTTCCTTTTCTAAATCTCTCTCAAGATTACTAATCTTGTTCTCGTAGTCGTATGATATGCTCTCCAAATGGCTTTGAGCTTTTCGTTGCTCTCTTTCCAACTGAACCACTCTTTCCCGCGTTTTCAATAAATCTTCTTCTTTACTATTCAACAAACTTTCGTTTTCTTTTTCGATTTTTTCCCGTTTTTTCTGCTCATTTTTCGCCATATTCTCGTATTCGATCGATTTTCTATTACACTCGTCTCTCTCTTTACGCATTTGTACGTTCGCTTGTTTTAATTTTTCATTGATATCTTTGAATTCTTTTTCGCTTTTATCCAACTTTTCCATGAGTTCGTTCACTTTAATCTTATAGTTATTGGTCTGTTCTGTCATCGATTGTAGATCTTTGTGTATTTCTTTGCGCACATCTTTCACAGCGATATCCATTTTCTTGATATACTCGTCTTTAACGCTCTTTTCCTTTTCAACGAATTCTTTCTCCAACTTTTCGATTTTAGTTTTAAATGCGTCACACTTAGCATTTGCTTCTTGCAGTTGTTTTTTCAGTTCATCTCTTTCTTTCTGAATCAAACCCGAATTAGCGCTCACACCACTCGTTCGAGTATTAACAGCAGATAATTTACTTTTCTCTTGTGCCAGCTTTTCATATGAAATAATAAAAATAACGAATGCTTTAGTATTCGTGTAATCATGCATTCAATTATTTGGATTTGGATATTTATAGCAGTGGTTTTCTAGCTCAAAATACTGACTAATTGAGATTTCAAAATTATCAGTTTAAACAAATTTTAAAATTTAATTTTCATCAAATAAGCAAAAAATATAATTAAGCTCATAAATATCAGCAGTAAAAGAAAAAGGCTTGAGCTTAAAAAGCTTAGGCTCAAATGTGTATGAGATTTGAGTTTGAACTACTAGCTCTGAAATAGACTTAAATTGTTAAACCCGGCAGTTTGAGGATAGGCACTGACTGAGCATGATATTTTTAAAAAGGCAAAAGCCAGGCCTGATAAGGAAAGAACAAATAAAAATTTAATGATTAAATATAATATTATTTAATTTAATATAATCATAATTTGATCTTAAAAACATTAATTTGTATTTGTTTTGCATTTTGCATTGTATTTGGTTTAAATAGTGTTATTTTATCGGTTAATGTAAAATTAGCATAATTAATAAAGCTTGGAATTTTACATAAAATATTTTTTTTATCGGTTAGTGCGAAATAAATGATAATTTTTTTGTGAGTTATACTTTTAAATATAAGGTGTTTTGAAGACTTAATAAATAAATATTTTTTAAATATTTTGAACATTTCGAGTAATTGTCACTTAAAACTGATAAGTTTTTAATACCCCACCATTTTTATAATAAATTTCAAAAATTTTCAATTAAGATTATAATGTTTTAGAAGCACTATTTTTTATTGTAAAAAAATTAATAAATATTTATTATATTTGTATAAATAAATAAAAATTTTAACCAAAATATAAATAGATATTTTAAGTTTTTAATCAATATTTAATATGCATTATTTTGTGATAATCGTCAATATTATAGTCGATAACTTGTTATATTAAGCTTAATACTCAAAGTACTTTAGGGTAACTAAAAATTAACAAAAAACAGTAAAATAATTATTTCTATATATAAATATTTTAGTCATTTTTAGTAAATATATATTCAATATTTTAGTTTTTTAGAAAATAACATATTCAATATTCTCACATAAGAAAATTAAATATATTCCGGGCTTTAGTAATTAATGTATCTCTCAGAGGAATACGTTTACTTTAAAAATTAGACAAAACTATTATATATTTTTAGATATAAGTTAAATCCCGACTCGGCGGGACTTTTTTATTTTTAATCTCGAACTGAATATTATGTCGGGGGCCACTTAAAAGTCTACTAGTAAAAGGTTAATTGAGCTTTTCATTGAGCGTGAGCTTGTTATCACTACTCAATATATTGCCAAAACACTGTAAATAAGAGCCATGTCCTATCCCTATCTTTATTTCCTACAAGATAATAAAATCTGGATTTAAAATAATTAATAGAAAACTTTATATTGCGACCCAATGCTAATGTTAATTTTGAAAATTCATAGTTTGGGAACCTCTGAATTTATAGCACAATATCCCGTTTTACGGTATTCTACTGTGAATTCATATTTCTATTGAAATAATATTATCGAAAACATTTTCTTATTTTAGACTAATGACCAAAACATAAAACTCACGTCAATTTTGAGTTGTTGTGCTTCATTCTTAGTCGCTTCAAACTCTTTATTAATATTTTCATATTTATTGGTCAATTCTTTAAACTTTGTTTCAGACTTTTTCAACTTCTCTTTCTGTACTTCGAGCTCGTCTTCAAACTTTTCTTTTTGAGTTTGCAGTAAACTATTATTAGAGGTTAATTCTCCTTTAATTTTAGTGATAGTTATCAGCCTTTCGTTTAAATCTTCGGATTTGCTCTTTTCCTTAATCAGTTCCGCTTCCGTGTCCTCGAGTTTAATAGCTAATTCCTTCTTCTCTGCGTGTAATGTTTCCACTTTATCGATACTATTAGTATCAATACCTTTATCCTTAGCAATCACATCCAATTTGTTCTGCAAAGCGCAACACTTTTTCCTTTCAGTTTCGAAATCGTTTTTCAATTTTTCGTTTTCGCCTTTAATTTTGTCGATATTAGTGTTCTGTTGAGTCGCGATTCCTTTCGTTTTGTTCTGCAATAAATCCGTTTCGCGTTTGATTTCGCTCAACTCTTCCTGAAAATTCTCGATAATAATATCTTTGCCTTTAATTTTCGTTTGCAAATCATTGAAATCGGTTTCCAAATCTTTGATAATATCCTTTAATTCCATTCTGGTTGCCGTTTCTCTCACGACACGCATCGGCCGTTTCCTATAACTAACCGCTTCTTTCAACTTTTTATATTCACGATTAAGCCGATTATTTTCGACATCCATTTGAGCTACTTTCGAGTTTAGTGATGACATTTCCGTTTCCTTAGTTTTCAGTTGCTTTTTCAGCGTATTTATTACATCGTTCTCAGTATCGGACATAAATAAATTGCTTAAATTCGGTGATGATTTACTAGAAGCCAATTCCCCTTTAAAGCTATCACATCTCTGTTCCAATTGTTTTATCTTGTCTTTTAACTCGATATTTTCGATTTGAAGCTGATCTGCTGGACCTGGAGGTGGTTTACGGCTGAGTCTCAATTGTAACCGTTTATTATCATTGCCTAACTTATCGTTTTCACTCTCGAGTGACGACGTTTTTTGCCTTAAAATACTGGCCTCTTGTTCGACGAGTTGTAATTGTCTCTTGAGGTCCACCGACTCGTTAGAGTCAAGACTACGACTTCTAATGATCACTTTCGACGCTTTTCTTCTGTGGACATCGATTTCAGTTCTCAAGCTTTCGTTTTCCTTCTCTCTGTCCACTAACTTCTTCCTCAATTCTCTCGCTTCAGTCTCTAACATCCGTATCTTATGCTCGTATATGACATTAGGTGGAGAACCAGCTGGTATTTCCGGTATCTCAACCTTAGCCAATGGCTGTGACACTAATTTTTCCTGTAAATACTTGATTTCGGTTTGAAAATTGTCATTTTCCTGTTCGAGTTCGTCTGTCTTTCTCCGCAACACAACCATCTCTTGTTCATACAATTCTAGATGTAATTTCATTTCTTCGGGACTTAGTTCTTCGTCTTCCTCTTCTGTGTCCAGTTTTTTTGTTCGATTTTGATTCGCCATTTTTCGAATTTGCATCATTAATATCTCATTTTCCTGTTCCATAGTCGACAACTTTTTCCGCATTGTTCTCACTTCTTCTTCCGTGAATTTCATCTGCTCTTGAAGATCCTTTTCTCGTTCCATAGTGTCGTACAAGTCTCTGACCACTGCTTCGTAGTCTTTACTCTCGAACGAAACAGATGGCGATAAGTTGCCGGCAGATAAGCGATTCGATTTCGTGGAAAATTTCGTTTTCGTGGATTCCGCTAATTGTTTCTCCATTTGTATTCTCTCTTCTTTAAGGATTTCGATTTCGGCGTGAAGTTTGAGCGAAACCTCTTTAGCGATCGCTAACTCCGTTTCTAATTCTTTCATTTTGTGTTTATCGTAATCAAGTTTCGACGTTTCCAGCAAATCCTTCACTTTCTTGTCGAGCTCTAACTTTTCGTTTTCCAAAATTTCGAAACTTCTTTCCGTTTTTTTCAGTTTGAACTGCAAAATGCGGCAATTTTTCGAAGTGGTTTCCAATTCACGTTTCAATACGCGAAACTCCGATGACTGGTCTTCCCTGAAACTGTCGTGCAATTCTTGAAACTCGTCCTCAAGTGATTTGACATCTTTTTTCATTTCGTCATTTTCTTCCGTCAATTGTTCGCATAGTTGTTCCGTTTGTTGCAATTTTAATCGCAAATTGGTAACCATTTCTTTCAATTCTTTTGGGTTCTCTCTCTTAAGCGCCGACACTTCACTATTAAGTTCTTTCACTTCGATCTTCAGGACATTATTTTTATCCTTAAACTCCGTGTTCATAGTTTCCAATTCCCTAACCTTTGCCCTTAACTTCACTAAATCACTAGCAGTGTTACCAATCGTTAGTTTATCCGAATCACTAAACTTTGATTTATTGGCTAATTTTTTCAACTCATTATTCTCTTTTTCCAAACTTTTCACTCTTTCCTCCGCGTTCTCGAACTGAGTGGTCAACGATGCGAGCTTTGAATGGTACTCATCGATCGTGTCCTGATAACCAACTAAAGTAGTCTCAGTGGTATCAGTGGCTGCGATGCTGTCCTCGTCATACTCTTTCGATGGATTAGCGGTTTTCACTCTCAAAATAAATTCCACGTCAGGCGAAGATTTTTCGGTAACACTGCTATCTGTTGGCAGCGATGGTTTATTATTATTATTATTCTCAACTTCAAGCGTATCAATAATTTTCACTCTTTTCGGTGACGTAGATATCGATTTAGATTTGGCAGACGTAACTGACTTTAAAACACTTGGTTTTGAGTTTTCATTATCATTTAGTTCGGCGCCATCAGGTTCTAGTCGTCGCTCTCGAGTACGAATCCGCGTCTTATCGCCCGAAGTTGATGGTAACGGCAATTGTTCCATATCTATCATAGACACTGGACGAACACGTGTACGTCTAATTCCGGACGAAGATGTTTGCGTGACATTAGCGTTATTATCAGGAATTTGTAACTCTTTCGTGCGAGTCCTCGCTCTCGTTTTATTATCGGTTGAGTCGTCGCTTATCTCAGTATCACTTTTGCCAACATTGCTCTCATCAGTCCTTGTCAATGACGCACTGCTATCACTATTACCTGTCTTTATAGATGCGTTCGATAGCGTAGTCTTATTTTTCGCGTCCGTATCACATGATTTTTTAGGTGATTGCGTATTGTCATCCTCTTTCTCCTCCTTAGACTTGGCTATAGTTAGTTTTCTGCCGTTCAATTCATTGTCTCGCTTAACGTGATCGCTATATTCCTTAAAACAACGTCTACATCGCGTTGGCTTCACTCCGTGCGGTTTAAAGCCTGGACAGTTAGCACTCATTACGCGCTATAAGCCGATCGAGTTTTTTTTTGAAAATAATTAATAAACACGGGAATCATTTAAATAACGTAAACAAAAAAATTTAAAAGCAAATAAATACTGCGAAAATGAATTGCTTAAAGCTTAAAATTAGGGCATACTGTAAACGAAATTATAAGCAAATGCTATAAAGAATTTTCATTTCAACGCCTTTACAAATACGCAAAACACTGGTATAGTATTGTAATGTTAGATAACTGGCAAACGCAATACAAGGCTAAATGCTTAAGACGTGGGCCAAAGATATTTTTGGATATTATTGGGAGGAAACTCTTAAAGCACTAAATTTACTTAAGTTATGCACAGAGAGGATGCTTGGAAAACATTTAAACTTTTCTTTATCTATAATACGTTATGTTTATTATACAAATTTACAATGTTTTACCGAGAAATACGACGTCAGGCAATCAATCAATCATTTTTTTATTTAACAAAATGGTTTTTACGTTTGCAGTAAACTCGATTAAACACTACCCTTTTCTAAATATATTATATCATTTTGAAAATATTTTAAATGCTTTAATTCAATAATATGCTAATATTCCATGCATTGTTTTACCGAAATTTTTTAGAGCTTGTCTTTATTATATATTATGTTCATTTATCGACAGTAATAGTAAATAGATTCAAATCAATCAACAGGAATATAATTATTATCATTACATCTCATTTTGATACTAAATCTTATTATGATTATTGAATTATAATGAAAATTCTAGTTTGACGCAAAAATTACAGAAAATTAAAGATATTTAAAAGTAGTGTTAAAATGCAAATTGGTTGGAAAACATTTATTTGCGCAAAATCATGCGCAACCAAAATATTTGTTTAATCGCAAGTCAGAAACAGTAACTGTAAAATACTTATTTTGTTTGACTCATGCGCTCAAAACGCAGTTTTTATAAAGCATAAATTTTTGAGTTTAGATATTAAAATTCAATACATTATTCCAGGGTTTCATAAAGTCTGATGGTCTAGGGGGTGTCCTTTTTTCAAAATTCAAAGGGGGGGGGGACAAACTCACCGGATTTAGCGGACAATATTTTTGCCTTCGCCCCAAAAAATTTTTCCCGACGAAAGCATAAACCACTACCCCTCAAAAAACGCAACGAATTTAAACGATAATTTTTTGAAAATTTGATCAAAATTTAAGGGTTCACAAAAACTCATTGGATTTGATGGACAATTTTTTTTACAATACGACCAAAATTTTTTCAAATTTTCAAATTTTTTTGTCCTTGAAATCTCAAAATTTTGGGTAGGGGGGGTCAACTTTTTCAATTTTCGGGAGGGGGTTTTACGGGGGCTAGACCCCCCTGGGGAAACCCTGCATTATTCCAACACTGATTTACTATCGTTTTAAATATACATTTTCTATATTAACTTTTTAATCAAATCACTATCAGATAATTTTAAATACAAGTGTATTCAAAAAACTTTTCCAACTTCTAATAAAGTTTTGGCAAATTTATTAAATTGAGATAATAGAGAGCGCTCGTGTCTCAAATAATATTTGTTCATTTCAAGTTTGATACACACTAGACTTGTAAATCGATAGACTTTTCAGAACCCGACCCGACCCGAACCCGACAGGGTTGTATCCGACCCGACCTGAACCCGACACGGCTGTATCCGACCCGACCCGACCCGATCCGAAAATCTTTAGTTTATTGTTCATAATAATTTTTCA
>JAQGAW010004584.1:0-10710 GCA_034698025.1 Phthiracarus crinitus | reverse complement strand
AATGATTACTGTAAAGTAATCGAAACACTGCAGTGTCTGGCAATAGACAGAAAAGTTCACTGAAATTGTGATCAAAATATAGTTATATTAAACTAATAATTAAAATAAAAATTAACGTCTAAGTGTATCTATAAATGCCAATGTATGCGAAATCAGTTTCATAATTGATGAGGAAAGTGGTGATAGTGATCACCGAAAGCTCCAAATAATAATAATGATAAAGCTTTATCAAAGTAAACATATAAATCTTATTAAATCAAAATTAAAAAAACACTATTTTAATATTATTGATCAAAATGTAAAAATATAAAAATGTTTAATAACAGTACAGTATATGAATCAACAGAATAGGTTGATCTTAGTTTAAGCTAATAGAATGAAGCGATACGTGATTTTTAATACAAATATATGAGATAATGTAATAACTTGTTAAAAGTTTTATAAAAGAAGTGAATGCATCCAATATTCGGTGAAAGTGTTTGAGTCGAGTAAATCTTTCAAATTATTATTGGAACCTATCAATTTATTGACGAGAATTTCAGAAATTGTTTTGAACACAACAGTGTTTTGAAACTAGCTTTAGGATTTTTACTGACACCACTTCAGAAGAATTATTTTTTGCAGCGACGAACTAAGAATACCGAGTATTGTTAAGTGAATATTAGATTTTTTACGCAAAAGTTTTAGATACGCCACAGCTGTTCAAAGAATAAAATCAAACGCATTCTAATAAATACTGAAATTTCGCAACAAATCAAATTGTGTTAAATAAATGCATAATTGCAACCATTGTGGGTAAATGAGTTTTTTGGCGGTTGTTTGTGAAACTGATGGCACCACTAATAGCAATAATGTGATAACATTACGACAGTGAACAGTAGTCATTCTATTATAGAGCGAGTATTTTGGGGCAATTTTTGAAGAATGGCACGCATTCGAAACGCATTATTTAGTAACGATTATTACCGATTGTATGTGATTTAATGTGCATATTTAGACTAATTTATATTGATTTATGAAAGCAAAAGTTTTGAGAGCGTACATACTTTTCATCATTTTTATCGATTGTTTTATCAATTTTTGAATGAGTTTATGCCTGAATTGAGATACAATGTATCTGATTATATGATTTTTTTAATTTTAAATTAAATTCGCTTTAATATATGTTGAGTTATCACTGCAACATCTGTTAAATCTCTGTGTTGCTCTCATCTTTCATACTTTATCATTCAATACCGTATGTTAATAATCAAAAATCAACTCTGAATTGATATTCGTATTTTAAGCAATTGTTCACATCCACAGTTTAAATACTACTCAGAGTTGCCTTAATCTTGAATTTAACTCCTTTTCGGTTCATTCTTTCACATATTTCTCATTACGCAATATTACGTTATATTACAATTCAGTATTTAAAGATGTGTGATGTGATGCGCCATCTCATAACTCCTCAAATAATTTAAACATCAAACAAAATAGTTTATTTGCGTTACCTTCGGCTTCATATTACTGTAACGATTTCTTTGTTTATTACTAGAGGTGGGATATTTTGTTAAATCCAGAATCTTCTTGTAACAACAAAATTTATGAAAAATTCGTTTTAACAACAAAATATTCATAAATTGCATTTTAATAACAAAATTAATTAATAAACTAAGAAAATTTTAAATTTTGACTTATTATCTCAAAATTTTTGATTCAAGTGAATACATTTTCTATCAAAACTTTTTGAGTTTTTGGGACCCTTTAAAATTTGTGAGCAAAGAATTATGAATATCTGTCTAAATTCTGCGTCAGTAGAATAATGTTCATCAATATATAACTTTCTTTTAAATTCAAATAAATGAATCATTAACCTAAAAACTTTTTATATGAAAAATGCTAATAAAATGATTTTTTTTGTTTCAACAAAAAACTGAACTTTTTACAACAATATAGCAACAAAAAATCCTAAATTGTTTTAACAAAATTTCCCACCTCTATTTATTACTACTTACTACTTATAAATAACGAACAAATTTAATTATTTATGCATTAGTAGTTTTAAATAAAAATAAAATAAATTTTATTATTTAGGCCATTGGTTTTGTCTTTTGTGCTTTACTAAAGGTTTATATAGGTTTACTAAAGGTTCAGGCAGTTCATCAATATTTGCTGTTCTATACGGTTTGTATAACTTCTATATTTAAATATAACCAAATGAAATAATATAGTAATTCTATTTTTAATTCGGTTCATTTCAAAACACTTGAAAATGAATAATAACTAAACTATTGGCACAAAATTCTGTTAATATATTTAATATATTTCCTATTGACCTCACTCTTTAAGACTAGGTGAAAATTTCATTATTTTTGTTACTAATTTTAACTCTCCAGCTGAGCTCTATATATCAGTGCAAAATATTATGTAACGCATTCGCATTAAGCATGCATTGATGTAATTGTATGCTTTCTATGATTTACTTTCTATTTGCTATGGTGTATACAGTAATCGATCTCTTGGGCACAAATCCAATAATTAAACACAACAGCAATCTATAATACATAAACAATTCATTCTGATCTCGAAAATATTCAGACAGTATATATTTAATCAAGCGATTCATTCCATAGTTTATATTCACAATATTCGGCAGCAAAAAATTCAGGTCATTATCAAAAATTCATTGACAATACACTTCAACTAACCCTCAACTTCTCTATGCTGCACAGGAGAGCCTCCGAAGTATTCATCCATCTCTACTGTTTTATTAGCAGCCACAGCAGCCTCGTCTACAGTAGATTTACTGCCGATCCAGAAGTGTGTGTGAATGTATAGCTTATTTTTCGATGGTTTGGGTTCCATTTGCGAATCAACCTCTTGCTTATATTCGCTCGCCTTTTATTGGTATAAAAGCAAAAAAAAAATTCTTGTACAAATGATAGCATAACTTTCTAAAAATAGGCGAATTCCTCACACAGGCGACTATATATGCATCTCCGACGTGAAACTTTCCATACTCTTCTTTGGGCAGTGGCTTCAGTTCCATTTTCTGCGTAATTCATTGAAATTAAATTATTATAAGCATAAAATATTCTAAAATATACTGAGTAATGTTATAATTAGGAAAATCCTAAAATACTTTTTAAATTGTAATTTATTTCTCTCGACTTTACTAATGAATAGCTGATTTAAATAGTTGTAAATATGAGGGATTATGTGAAAATAAATAGTTTTCTATAATTAGATAAATATCTAAACGATTTTATCTGAATGTGTTTTCAGCGTAAAATAAGAATGATATAGTGTTCTAATAAATAACTTATATTTATGGCTGATTGAGCTGCAATGTATAACGATTTTTGCGTTAATAGAACTGTTTATTGTGTATAATTTATTCTATTACTTTATTCTATTACTATTCTCATTATTTTTTTCAATATAAAGTGTTAGAACAAACATTAAATTAAAATCAAAAAAGTACACTTCTCTAAAAAAAGTTAAACTTCATTAACTGATTCACACTTAATATTTTTGCTGCTGTAATTGGTAAAAACTATTATGAAATTTTTTTTGTAAAATCTTAATATATAAGTCACAAAGTTTGTTTGCTTGTGATTCCCTTATAGTATTCTTCCTTATGGGCCCCCACCCATTGACACCTACATCAATGGATCTAACTCAATGTGTAGTTATCAAATGGAGGCGTATGGAAGGGGTTGGACCCTTTAGGGGAATGATGTGGTAAAAAATATAAAATTGGGATCGGGAAGGGGTCATGTTTTGTCGGGTGTGGACCAAATAGTTCGGAATAGGGTCCGGGTCCGGTTGAATTTGGGTGCGGGTTGGGGGTGGGTCCGGGTCATATCGGGGCCGATGTGGGTCGGGGTCTGTGTGGAGTTGGAGTGGGTTGTAGTCCTGAGGGTTCGGGGTCGTTTCGTGATGTGTCGGGGTCGGATTGGTTGTCGGAGTTGGTGTAGGGGTATGGGTCGGGTTGTGTTGGGTCGGGGTAGGATCGGAGTGGATCGGGAGGGTTAGTATGTTTCGGGGTCGGGGTCGGGGTCGGTTCGGAGTAGTTTTGGGGTTGGTCGGAGTTGGGCCGGGTTGGTGGCCGTACCGAATTGGAATTGAATAGGTTGTGGTCGTTTTTGTTAGGGTTGGGGTGGGATCTGGATAGGCCGAGATGGGGTTTTCTATGTATTGATTTTTAAAAAATAATATTTTTAAAATTTTATATTTCACAATTTCCCGCCGAAGGCGGGCTTTATTGCTATTTACAAATAAAGCTTTATTTCGTTTGTTTTTATTTATATATGTATTTACAGTATAGATTTTTCTGACAATTAAAAGTTACTCAGAGACGTACAGTGCTTTTAGTTAATACCATAGTTACACTTCGGCCGGATGGTCTAGGAGTGTCAGATTCAGAAAATCTCAATTTTAAGGGGAAGGGTGTAAAGTCAACGGATTCGAACGACAATATATTGAATTTTAGGCCATAATTTAAAGGGTCTACTAAATTCATTGGTTTTGATATACAATTTTTTTACATTTGAACAAACATTTTTTTTTAAATTTTTAAAATTTTCTCGTCCAAAATTTTTGGGTTTGGTTCAACTTTTTTGAATTTCTAGGGGGAAGAGTCAACCAAGGGCTAGCATTCCCTTATGTGACTATCGTTAAAACACTCTCTAATCTCCGACCGGATTACTAAACAATAAAAAATAATATTTCAAATTAACAGCAAAAGTCTTATAAAATAATATCCGATAATTAATTAAATAGATAAACAAGTATGTTTTACTGTAATTTAGTTATTTTATTTTATTATCTATGTTTGATATAAAGAGTTCAAAACATATTTTAAATAAATTTGCATTAAATTAAAAGAAAACCTGGCGTTATTGGTTGAAATAATAAAATTCAAAATTTACAGCGAGACAAAGGATGATCTTATAAATAAAACAGAACCTAATTTAGTCTTTGAATCCTTAATCTGAAATTATAGTTAGAAACTAAGAATTTGGAGAATTATACGAATGACGGTCTAACTGACAATAAAGGTTACAAGAATTAGCAGAAATTTCGTAGATTTAAAAGGTTTATTATTATAATAACAACTACAATCAACATTACTGATTCTTCGGAAGATATATCACATCATAACTAACATTCATTTTCGTGTTTTTGTTTTTTTAAAGTAACACTTTTGATAATTTATAAGCGCTTTGCTTAAATGAATGCGATGCTTCATCTTTTTTGAGGCATATTGTCATTTAAGTGTCACATATAACACAAAATAAGAGTATATCATAATTTAATAAATCCGGAAAATGCTAACTCATCGTATTATGAATAATATATTACGATTTATATCCAATTTTTTAATTGCTAAATTACTATATACGATAAACTACCAAACAAACATTACCTCAACTCTCCAAATCAAGAAAAATGTTGATCCTTTCGGTATGATTTCGAACGCTGGATCGGTAACCACTATATGCTTAATTTCCATTCCATTATTCACTTTATTTTCCATATTTCACTTTATTAATTTTCTTAACCCTCAAGTGGAATAGTTCGCCAACTTTCCCATTAAGTACTTGTGGCAGAGGTTTTAAGCAATGCACTGAAGTCAGCTTCCAATTGGCGAATACGCAAAAATTTTTCTACCACCATTCCAGCTAATTAATTACTAAGTAAAAAAAATTTTCTGCCACGATTCTAGTTGGTGGGCATAAATAGGGAAAAATATTAACTGTAGCGTAATTTTTTGCCTGATTCGATATAGCCATACCATAAAATAAACTTTACATGATAATAGAATTGATTGTTATGCAGAAAGAATGGAATGAAATTTAGGTAATTATTTAAATAAATATTAATAATTTTGGAAATAAAAATAATTTTCGGATAATTTCTTGTAAAACAATTTACAAATAAATAATTGAGGAATATATAAGATTTTATACTGATGTGAATTACATTTTTGAAAATATTAACACTTGGACTGGTGGTGGCAGGAAACTTTGCCACGTTTCTGCTGGAAGGTTAAATCGTAAATTTTCAAAATAAATTGTAATTAATCATCAAGTTTTTTCAACCGTAAAAGTTAAAAGCAAACCAAATTTTTTAAATAAAATAAATTAAAATCAGAGAAAGATATAAAACAGTCAACGGTAAAACACTTTATAAAAATTCTTTTGTGCAGTACTCGTAATAGAAATATCTTTTTACTCGTAACAGAACAGTTCTCAATCACAAACACATTAAAAAGCGATGCTTGAATCTATGGAGCTATTAGTGAACACACATATTCAATCAGTTTAGAGCACGGATAGCATATGTGTGAAACAGAAATTGTCTATCGCTTTATTTATAATCCAGTATTTCTTAATATACTAGAAAATTCTGGTAACAAAAAATTTAGACATTGATTTATAAGTTTATTTTCACTGAATTTTTCTGCATACATCTCGAATGTTACACTTACTTTGAAGTAACTTTAGCACGTATACGTACTGTACATCTAAAGGAGACATTTACGACAAAACATGTTTCCTCTCTTCATTTTGTTTTGTTATTTTTAATATAACATTTGGTGTACGCTTTAATAGACATGTCATAAAATATTTTGACATTGAATGAATTTTTTATACAAACCCAGTTGATTGAACTTTGCACCCAGTATTCTAGAAACAATAATTATTTTGAAGATTTAATTGTAGTTTACTTAAAAACATTTTAATTAAGTTTGCGTTTGCTATAATAAAATCCTCAACAAAAATAATACCGTGAATCATCTTATTTCAAACCTTTGCATATAAATTTATTCAAATGAAAATTATAATTAGGGCTGTGACTCATTACTAATGATAGAGATCTCCAGGAAATTCCCGCATTTAATGCTTGATTCCATTACCGGGATATTAAGATGTTAACTTATACTATCTTAAACTAAGCCTTAAAAATTTGTTTTATTTTTACGTTTTTTCCCCATTTTGCCATTTTCTTGAAATAATCCCGGAAATGCTCAAATATTCAAATATATTCCCGTTTTCACAATATTTAGCAAAAAAAATTTTTAATATTAGGGCAAAAGACTTCTATTTGTTTTCAGAGTTAAAATAACTTATGAAATTAGAAAGTAGTTAAAAAGAGTTAAAAATAATAAGTTTTATTTTTATTATTATCAGTAGAGTTTGAAAGATATTTATATTTTTAAAAACTTAATAAAATATTCAGAAAACTTTCCTCGTTTTATAATCCTAAACTCTTTAATTTAAAAAAAATTAAATAATATTTTCCAGTACACATTCCCGTTTCTTGTCCTTTTTTGTTGCCTTTTCCCTACCGTTTTTACAAATTTTTATTCCCCGAAATCCCGTTCTCTATTCATTACTCTTTAGTATATTAGAAGTGACCTAATCTTTACCTTATTTTCATCAATAAATAATAATCAAGGTTTTAACTAACTTGTAATTGAGAAAAGTAATAAAAGTCTTAAGTTTAAAATTAATTAAATGGTATCCATGATAAATAATTTCAAAATTATTAACAGTGAATCTCTATTCTAAGCCTATTTATAATAGATTATCATCCATTTTTGACTTAGTTTCACCTTTTTAAAGCAATTTTAATTTTATTTTAAGCCCATTGCTAAGCTTTTTTGAGAAACCTTTTAATACATATAAAGAAACACCGGTCTACTGATAGACAGAATGACATCCCAAATAGAATAGCTTTTTAGATAAAATGAGCAAAAAAATTAGAATAAAACATTTTAGAAAGTATTCGTGAAATATTAGCATTTAATTTAAATTTTTTGAAAGTATCAAATATCTAAGTAAATATTAGTACAGGAGAATAGCATTATAGAATAATTTAATTTTCTTATTTTTAAAAAAATTTTTAATTACTCTATAAGACCAATTAAGATTTAAAAAGGCCTTAATTTGACCAACTATTACGGGATCAGTTTTTCGCGCGGGCATGTTTGTTATTGTTAAACTTATTTATTATTTCAATAGAGGGCTATATTAGCTTTAAAATGATATATAAAATATTTTTGTATCATATTTACTTTTAAAGTTATAAGCAAATAAAAGTGTTATCTTTGATTTTTTGTAACCCCTGTATATGTTTACTGCCGCCTTTAAATATTTCTATAAATTAACATTTAAATTCGTTGATGTTTTAACAGTTAAGATTTAGGCTTTCATCAGGAATAATATTATGCAACAAAATTTTATCCGAGAGCAAAAAATTGTCACTTAAATACAATGAGTTTTGAAAAAATAAGACTATAAGGATAGCTTGAATTAAACTGTTTCAGTTACTCTTTAGTTTGGATATTATAATAATTAGACTCAATAACAAATGTTATTTTTAGCTGACTTTCATTAAAATAAATCCAGCTTATGGATTTGATCAAGTCTGTCCGTCTGTCCTCGTGTCCGCAGTTTTTATATTTATTAAGGGATAATACCTGTTCTTTATATTAATTAAGGGATTTGGTATATTGCGAACTATTGAATTAAAGAGAATCTTAATATAAGAATAAAAAACCTAATAGAAAATTAGCTCTCTGTGAATGTGTCGTTCTTGTATTTGTATATAATTTATTAACAAAAATAAACCTTACATTCAAGTTATGGTGATTCAACATTAAAAAATTTTTTTAAGTTAAAATCATCTGTTTTGCCAGCAGAATGATCGACATTATTAATGTTTACTTCAATCCAGTATTTAATAATTCCACGAAAATCTTCGAATGATTATCGAATTCCTCTGACAATAAATAAGACAAAATTATTAGCACTTATATAAACTGAACTCAAAAATATACTCGTCTGGAAGTTTGAATGTAAATGGAATGCTATGATCACCAGTTTTAATAGTAGTGTTGCGAACTATAATATAATTTATTTTAATTCGATATTTAAAATAGAGTAGTCAATCGTTAAAATTTTCAGGCCCGAGCCCGACAGAAGCCCGAAAGTTTAAAGTTGGGCCCGAACTGAGCCCTATTATTTCTAAAATTCAAAAGCCAGGCCCGATATAGCCCGATTCAATAAATTAAGAACTTAAAACAATTGATTATCGACTTTAAAAGATTTTATATGAGTAGTTGTTATTTGTTTATATTAATTTAACAAAAATTAAACGAAAACTTTACATTTTAAATTTTGTTTTCGATTTGTGAAATATATTAAAAGCGAATATTCCATTAAAATTAGAGAAACCCGGCTCGGCCCTGCCCGAATTTTAAATTTTTAATTCCGAACAACACCCGGCCAGAGCACTATTGTCGGGGGCCCGACAAATTGAGGGCCCGTTTACTAGTCTAATTTAAAAAATTATAATCAAATAATTACTATTTTCTGGTAAATTATATTTTAGATCTAAATATTGTTCGCGATCGTGGAATATAAAATCATGTTCAGCGTATACTTCAATATTGGACGAATACTCTCGGAATTCTACTTCCGCTACAGATTTCAACTGAATTGTCAAAAGCGATAAATTTAACTCTCCGTTCAAATTAATATTAACCGAACCGCTTATAGTGTGACCACATTGGTAGACACTTGAGGTCAAAAACGGGTGTCGCGGGAAGCGGGAGGGAGTGGGAATAGGCTAAAAATATACGGGAAATTGCGGGAATCCCGCATCGCTTTTATTCCCGCAAACCGGTTATATTAATATATTTATATTTAAATTCGACGAGTTTTTAGTACCCCTATAATTATTCCACCTAATTTTGATTTTAAAAAGAGTATATATTTAATATACTTTTATTATTTCAAATTGTTTGTCAACCATGCAATTCATATTTATCTAATTAGATTTATATATAGCATTTTATGAATTTTTCTAAAGGATTTTTATGTTTTTAGTAGAATTTGCGGGAATTGCGGGACGTGAGCGGCGGGAACGCTAATTTTACCTCTGCGGGAGCGGGTCCCGCGGGAATTGCTTAAAATTTTGATGGAGGGAGTGGAGTCGGAAATTAGACATTTTTCGACCTCTAGTAGACACTATCATTACCGTCCAGTGTTATTTCAACTTTATTTAATTTATAATTTTCAATTTAATGTTAAAAATAAATGCGTTTTTATTACAAGTATGTCTGAGTTTTATGAGCATTAAAACTATGATTTTGCACACGATATCCGTGTGCGAAGTGTAATGGATTTTGCAATGAACTATCTTTTAAGATGCAGACGATTAGATATAATTAATCTTTAAAGTGTATTAATTAATTGGAGCATCAAAATCAATGGTTTTAATTATCAAATAGGAAAATAAATCATTAAATTAATAATTCATGAAAACATTAAATATTATACTATTTAAAGCAATTTCAAAGTTTTTTTATAATTAAAAACATCAATAAACTCAAATAATTAACTTCAAACTTTTTAAAACAGATTTTTGAAAATCGATTAACTTTTTTATACCAAAATTATTCTTGTTTTTATATTCACTAAATAAATATTTAGTCTAAAATTTATTAAATAGAGTTTCGAAACATTAATTAATATTTTAAAATATTATAATAAACAAATACTATTTTGTTATCGGAGATAATCTCCAATTCCACTATATTTCCACTGCAAATGAAATTTACTTCAAACAGTGTACAATAGAGTAGTAAATCGTTAAAATTTTCAGGCCCGAGCCCGACAGAAGCCCGATAGTTTGAAGTTGGGCCCGGCCCGA
>JAQGAW010004583.1:0-10712 GCA_034698025.1 Phthiracarus crinitus | reverse complement strand
ATGAGTCGATGATAAAACAGTACCGAATTATTTAATGAAAGGCCAGCATTCGGGTAGAGATCGTCATAGTTTTGCATTACTTCTACAATGAATGACAACAAATTGCCGCTTTCTGTGGAAAATATAATTATTATTATTATTATATTTGTTAATAATACTTGTCATTAGATTTAGTTAATCTGGAAGTGGAAACGTAAACAGTGTTAGATTGCTTCTTATGTTCTCTTTTTTCACTGATTTATTGGTTCGTATTGAGTATTACATATTGGTATACATGTATGGCTTGAATAGTTGCCAATTCTCTGACTTATATATCGTACGCTAATTAGCGTTATTGTAAAAGTGAATGATGTCGCGAATATACCGGTAGAGTTTAGTGTACATATACTAATAACTAGGGATACAGAAATCGTTTGAAAAAAACGTCCAAAATCGTTCACAAAATTATCTAAAATCGTTCGAAAAATATTTTGATTTAATTATTACAAATGTAAAAAAAATTATAAAGCTTATAATTGCATAAATTTCAATAAATTAAAACATAATTAGTAAAAAATTATTAATTTACTTTAAAATGAAATATATTTCGAAAAAATATGATCGAAAATGTAAATATAATTTAATATTTATGCTAAAAATTGACAATTTTACCATTTTTATAGATTAATAAAACTTAAACATGAATATTTCTATAGCAAACTATGCATTTTATTTTTTATATTCAATGATTTAATGAAAAATATCGGAAAAATCGCGTGAGAATTCAAAAATCTTTTGAATTTCAAAAATCGTTCAATTCGTTCAATTCGTTCAATTCGTTTACTTAAATTTCTCTAATTTGGGTTCACTTATGCATATAAACTTGTTATTAGTAGAAATTATTACAATTTGAATCAATCGTTAATCAACGATTTCGGCTTCTCTACTAATAACCAGTTAATTAGAAATATTCAAAAGTTTACATTCTTTGTAAGATTCTCATAACAAAACTATATTTTGTAGTTTTTGCACAGACTCTTGTTAAGTACTATTTCAATATTTATTATTTAAAATATTTTTAATATTAATTTAAAGTTGAGTCTTCTTTTTAAAAAATAACTCGAGTGCTTTATCTTCGAAATATTTAAATATATAATAATACTGATTTGATTGAATTAATAGTCTTTTCATACCGGTATTCATTAATACCTAATGACTTTATATTTTAGTTAATTAATAACAGGCTTTGACCAATTTATTAATTTTATTTCATTATTTATTCCAAAATTTATCGAAATTAAAAAAAGTTTTGTTGATTAAAATTCATTACTTTATAATAATTTTATGAATCACGATTCTCTTTATTCATTTAAGACAACTTTAATTTTATTTGAAAAGTAAAGTTTTTATAAAAAAATATTTAAAAGTTGCATAATCAACCGATGTTTCCCTAAAAGTACTTTTTTGTCAAGTGCTACTCTTTTAACTATTTTATCATCAAAAAAATTCTAAAAAAATTGCAGAAGCTCAGGCTCAAGTTCCGGGTAAGAGGCTCAGGTTCAGGTTCAGGCACTAACTTTATTCCAGGCTCCATGTTCAACTTTTTTTGGAGGATTAGGCTCAGGTTCCAGCGGGAGACTCTAGAAACTGAGTCAAACCATAAATAGCCAAAACATCGTGAATTAGTGTTATGTCCTATCCCTAACTATGTTTAACTGCGGACATTCGCAAAAATCTGAAGTTTAAATATTTTTTTGTTTAACAGAATATTACAGAGCGTCCTATCATTGAGTAACATTTTCTACTGTCTGTTAAACAGTCCATAATCAATAATAGTGTAAATTATAGCATGAGTTGATATTGACCACGGATTGATTCAATGCACTAATTGACTCTAATCACAAGTTGCGGATTAAGATGAAATTTACAGTAGACCTGATTTTATAAACGTCTACACTATATTTGCTACTAATGTATGAGACTCTCTGAAGATAACTTTATGCCACGAATCAATACTATTGATAATTATTTAGGCGATATTACTCGCGATTTTTATATTATATTTTACACTTAATTTGACAAACAAATTATAAACAGTTCCCTAACTATAAATGTTAACTTAAATGATTGTTTGCAAAAAGTTTTGATTATTATTGTATTTAACTCTCGACCAGTAAAAACGAAACTGTTTTTAACGAGATTGTGTTACCATTTAATATATACGAATAGTGGTATTGATTTTAAATTATTATATCATATATGATGTTATTGTTGTCATAAAAATTTTTATAACTTGCAGACAATACAAATTAGTTTTTTATACATTAATCCATCAATATTGACATATATTACATAAAAACGTTTTCTATAATGCTATTTGTTTCCAATACTGGATTTTACAATATAAGTTGAAAAATAAATGAAAAATAAGATATGAGTTCTTGTAAAGGAACTTTAATCATATTTTAACAAACACTTTTTAAATATAAACACAAAAAAGTTTATGTACAGATTTAACTAAAAAAGTTTTAATTTTTATTTTTAATCTTTTAATAATAATTCGAATAAGAAATTTAGTGAATATTGTTATTGATCCAAATAAGTGTTAATATGACCGATAACTTGCTTATAGTTTTTAAAAACAAACATTATATGAACGCCTTTTATAGTTATAACATCCAATTTTCCACTTGTTATCTGCAAAATTAAAACAATAAAGAGAATGATCATTCATAATGCGCTCACTTTGTATTATATTTTGTATTGAATTCAATAGTTTAGTCAAAAGTTTAGTTCATTATTTTTTGGTATTTAAAATTATAGTTCCTATTGTTGATTATCCATATTTTATTTTGTTTTTAAAGATTTTAGAACTTTTACTGTATATTATTTCATTATAAAAAATTTAAAGCATTATAATAGACTGATGTTTTGAGAATTTTAATTCAGATGTGTTACAACTTTCGTCGAGTCAACGTCAAAATTTCTTTTTAGTGGACACTTAAGTTCGTGTCACTAGTATTATTAAGGGTGCGATGTTAATGACCTTATTTTCGGATTTTAATGCCTATAAAAATTACTTTAGAATCGTCAAAATTGACATTAAAATATGATCATATTTTTTTATAAAACTATTATTTTTAAGCAAATTATTTCAAATAAATGTTATCCACAAACAAAATTATAAGTTATATACACGCTAAAAATTTATTTATAGACATAAGTGAGAATAAATTGAAATTTTTAAAACAATTGATTTTGAAATGGGTGAACGTTATTATATTATTTTACCACAAAAGTCGATAATTTTGATTATTTATAAATAATTTTTTTAAATATTATTTCTATTTTATATTAAATTAAATATTTTCCTCGAAATAAAATCTCAAAACATAAAAATACAATAATTTTCGGTTTTGTTTTGTTTTTTAGAATATAACCTAACGATTGAAATATGACTTTTCATGACCTAACAAATGCTTCCCAATTGTCTTATTTTTATAAGAATCGAGAAGATATTTAACTTAAAAGTGGATATTTCTCTTTATAAAAAAGTCATAAAGTCATTAACATCGCGCCTTTAGTAATGAGTAAAACTTATAGCAATGCTGTATTTATTGAGAATTATATGTTTTCAAAATAAATTTGAGTATAATAGGCGCTAAAGAGCGACATATTCGAGAGACAGCGTATCACATATTACTTACTCGTATTTCAAACGTTATATAACGATTACGCTTTGTTTGTCTTTGTAACGAATCGTTTGTAGTAAATTCGCTTTGCTTTATGTAAAAGCGCGCTCTTTCTTAATAAATTCGTTTTGTGTTTAATCGACAAACCGTGTCACTTGGCGCAGTCGGTATCGGATATTTATTCTCGTTAACATTGATATCTCAATGTTAACTTATGTAAACATTGTCGATAAATCTCCGTAACAGACGAATATTAATAAGCGGTTCGCACTCATTGCGAAGATCGCGGGTTGTAAGGCTACGGCCGCCATCGCCCACAAACTCAACTGTAAGTGTCAAAGAGCTCGTGCAACAGATCACCGAACGACTCACGATAAGACCAACGGCAAAGTTATGCGATAAGTACTTCGGAAGTGATTCAAAGACCAAAGTGGACGGATGGTTCGATCTTTTCGAATGTCACCATTGGTAGTTCAGATAAGGATTGACTAATCACGTTCGAACGTCATGTCACAGGCGAAGTCATCAATTGGGTCGCGCGTGATATACTAACTGAACATCAGACGATAACATGGATCGAATATTCAGGTTTGATTTGGGTCATCAAGGTTGGGGTTGGGTTGGGAAATGTTCTGGTGATATTCGAGAATTTTCGTGCTGGAATCGGAAATGTTAAAATTTAAAATAAATTATTAGGTTTAATAAATTTATTACTTTATTTTGCTTCGAAGGCGGGCTTTATTGCTAGTATTATACCGTCCATATTAATTTCTACGCACACTTTTAGATAGTTTTGCTAAGGTTTAGATTAATAAAGTAAAATTTTCTTATAATGCAGCTTTAAATAAATGCTCCGATTATAAAAATCTACACCTGTTTGATATTTAAATCCTTTGAAACGTTTTGATTAAGAATATTAACACAACTATTTAACAATTGCAGATTGAATTCCCAATGGGATACTGGAAAAACAGAGTTTATAAAGATAACCCGCAAAATATTTATTAAAATCAAGTGTATTATAAAAGAATATTTTTCTTTATTAGTCCAAACCTTAGCAAAACTATCTAAAAGTGTGCGTAATAATTAATATGGATTGTAGTTATATAAGAAAAATGAATGAAAATCAATGACTAGACATCAAACGTTCCGATAAATTCTAATGAAGTCTCGTCATACAAACGACAACTCAAATATGGAATATACTAGTCATTGACAATATCTTATTCTTTTTCTTTTACGAAATCATTAATTAATCAATAGTCTATGACTGACAACAGTTAGTGCATAACAAAGAAATACTCATTGTTGCGCAATGGAAAAAGTATGTGGGTTTTTGCTTAGTTTTTCAGATTTGTTATTTTAAACATATAAAGTTTAATATTTATCAATTCACAAGTTTTAAAAGTATTGCAGATTTTAAGTTAGACTTTTATATAATAAACTTGAAATGAGCAAAATAATAATTATAATGATTATCTTATTTGTGTTTATTTTATTCGTTCATTAAATATTTTTCATTAATAAAATAATGAGTAAAACTTATAGAAGCATTGAATTTATTTAGTAGAATATATGTTTTCAATAAATTGTTTATAACATTTGAGTTTAACTATATTTTTTTCAAAGTTAAAGAAAACTCTATTTGTTTAATAATGAAAAACAATTGCCGAAATTTTTCCATAAATTATTCGCTGCGAAATTATTATAGAAATAATATAACTGTAATAATATATCATAATCCAGTAATTCTATCGGTCTATAAGAACCAAATTTGTGGCATTTTTATTAAGATAATCAATGAATTTTCTTTCAAATACGGATATAAGTAAGTAATATTAACACATATTTAACGTATTATACTGTATTAAAAATGATTTTGATAAAAATTATAATAAGCATATTAAGAAAGTGTTCTAATTCTAAGGCAATACAAAATAAAGTTTTATTAAATTTTTTAATATTTTACAGTATTAAAATGATAAACGGAAACCAATTTCGTTTAAGTTCTATTATGAAGTTATTGAGCACCAAAATTGTAGACTTATTTTTAAACCCTGTATCGCAAGCATACTATATTAAAGAACAATTTGTAAACGATTTGAAACGAATAAAAATAAGTCGATTTATCCGAATTAATAACGCCGAGCATATCATATCAATTATTAAACCTGAAAAATGGCCCATATTTTCCTATTTTTACGGATTTGAAGAGAATGTCTGGCTTTCAATAATCATATCGATTTCAATTATTTCTTGTCTAATATCGCTTTATAATAAGAAATGTAATTTATCAAAGTGTATGTCTAATGTTTGGAGATTTAGCGCCGTATTATTGTCAGAACCGTTTCCGAAAAAATCTTATAAAAAAGCTGTAAAAAATACTCCACAAAGAATTATAGTTTTATCTTGGCTTATATCGTGTACAGTATTGTTGTCCGGATTTTCTGGTGTTTTACGCGGATTTTTTATGCATACATTAAAGAACAAAATGATTGACTCTTATGAGCAACTGTTCAATAATAAGGATTTGACAATTATTTGCCAAGAAGGACGTAGTGTTTATTATTATATAAAATTGGAAAATAATATAATGGCGAATGACTTTAGAAAACGTTACGAAACTGTATCAGAAAATTTACATTTAGATAATTGGAATGATCCAAAAATAGTAGACAAATTTAGTAAACTTAAAACTGGAAAATACGTTTTTCTTATTAGTAAAGCTGATATGTTTGGAATTTTAAATAACGCTAGAAATCCAGTGGCTTTTCCTGATAAACGGAAACGGATATGGATTAATAAGTTAAGAGACGAAATTTATGTTTCAAAGTATAGATTTGATCACAGATACTCCTCATTATATTTTTCGAATCTTAAACTGTCAAAACCAATCAATTCTTTGTAAGCAATATTCATAATAGTTGGTAATAAAAATTTATGATTTATTATTTTAGTATCATTTTTATGGAGGAAAATGGTGTTTACGATTATTGGCGATTTAAGTTTTTTAATAATAATAAGCTACAGACGAAAAATAAATGGATGAAAAATTATTTATCAATCATTTTGGACATGAAACGCGTTAAAGGAGTTTTTTACTTTTGGATTATCGGAAATGTTATTTCAATCATTATTTTAATCTATGAATTTTATTTTTTAAAATTAAAATATTATTTCATTAATCAAGAAATAATTGTATAATAAATGATAAGAAATCTTATTCACTATATATAAATCTCATGATTTATCTATTTGTCTGTCTGTCTGTTTGTGGTTCCCTTTATAGGCTCCGCCCAACCACTTCGACCCCTATATTAATGGATTCAATATAAACGAGTATGGGATCAATATCATTTTTTTTAAAACTTTGCAAATGAAATATTTTTCAAAAAAGTTAATTTACTGAGTTATCTCTTTTTCTTCTAACAATTTTCTTCTGGCAATTATATCTTGAACAGGTATTGATTTTCATAACTATTAAGTATATTAATTTAATTATAGTCGAAGTACCATTACTTTCTTTTTACTTTTAATCATTAGAAAAGTCCAAATTTTTAGACTCATAAATATCTTTCGAATCACAAGTAATATTTCTATATTCTTGCCGAACAAATAATTTTATTTTAGATTACATATTATATTACAGACGTTACGTACAATAAACTAAGACTATTTTCTTTATTACTTATTGATTTCTGAAATATATTATATTAATTGTTTTTATAAATTAATTAAAAAACGAATTAAATAAAAAGGTTGTGTTATTTTGATTTCATTGAAATCACAAACACAGTATGGATTATTGGAATATTATAATTCTAAAGCATTTGTATATTACATAAACAAACCAATAGTTATAGCAAATTTGTTAAGATATCATTATTTCCTTATTTACCATTTATTTCGTTTGATAACAGTATGTGACGTTTTAATAAAGTTTATCATTGAATTTTCTCTTAAGTATCAATAAAGGTATGTTTGAATTTTTTTAGTTAAAAGTGTATTTTGAATTTATTGAAAGATTATTACAAAAATATGTCAAAAATATTATATTGTTAAAAATTAAAATATTATAAATTTCGTTATAAGATTAAAAACTCATTAAAATCTGTTTAGATTACAGAATTAAAATCATAAGATTTATATAATGATTCGTATTTTAATTAATTTTGTTCACTAATAGTTAATGTCATCATTAATATTTTCATGCCATAAAATATATTACAATTAATGATTAAAAGATTTTATTTAATGTTAGTATTAATTTTATTAGCAAATTAAATGTTAGCGAAAGGATATTATAATAATGAAAAATAAAATAGTCCCAGCATTGACTAAAACAATTGTCGATCAAATTTCGTTTTAAATTAATAATAGTTTTAAAAAATCAGAATTTATATTTAAGAAAGTATTTTATATCATAGATATAATTGAATATAATGGAAGAATATTGTTATGATTACAAATCCAGTGATAGTTCTGTATCGGCATATGAATTTAAGAAAACTATTAATTACAACAAAACAATAACTTTATTGTTCATTCAATTTCTACCATACACTGAAATATATAAAAACAAAATATGCGGCCTATTAGTGAAGATGATTTTTGAATTATCACTAAAATACGGATATAAGTATGATAATTGAATATATAATATTCATAAAAATATTTTAATTCTTTCTTTTATAATCACAGACTTAAAATAGTTATACCAAAGAGTAATGATCTGAACTATGTTATGGAATCATTGTATTATAGAATAGCAGACATTATATTATCCCCAATGCCTCAGATATTTCATATTACGATCGGTAACAAAACCTACACGAATGTAATAAAAATAAGTCGATTTATTGGTACTAAAGCCAGCGATCGTATCGTCTCTTATATCATACCAGAAACGTGGCCCATATTTGCCTATTTTAGAAGTTTTGATCTTAGTCTTTGGATGATTATTATAGCTTCAATTGCAGTAATTTGTATACTCATAACAATAATCAATAGAAAGTACACTATTAGATATTTTCTGAAGCAATTTTGGCGATATAGTACCGTATTATTATCCGAACCGTTCCCGATGTTAGCGTATCGGAGAGCTATCAAACTGTTACCCCAAAAGATTTTAATCTTAATTTGGTTGATGGCGTGCACAGTACTATTGGCCGGATTTTCAGGTGTTTTACGTGGATTTTTTATGAAAAGTTTACGAATTAACGTAATTGACTCTTTCGATCAGCTTTATCATCGAACAGAAGTAAAAATCATAAGTCCGAAACAAATGCTATTTTATCAGTTTATACAAAAAACTCGTAAATTTAATTTAATGGCAAATGAGTTCAGTAAACGCTATGAGAATACATCACAAGTTTTTTTAGATAATAGGACACATCCAGTAACTGTGGACATAATTCACAAGTTGAAGTACGAAAATTATGTTCTGGTAATTAGTAAATCATATTTGGATGGAATCTTGAATTATAAATTATCGTCGATTTTTTATAACCAAAATAATGAACTGAAGAAAAACTGGGTAAAACAGTTGCGTAAACAGATTTATGTGTCGAAATATGGTTTTTCGCCACAATTTTATTCGTTTTTTCATTCGTTATTGAATAGGAAATTAGAAAAGCAGTTAAATGTTTTGTAAGCTAACAAATTAATATTAATTAATTTTGACATGTTTTAACTAATTCTAAATTTCAGAATTAGTTGTTTAGTCGAAACTGGCATTTATGACCAATGGTTACGTAAACTGTTAACTATTGAAGAAGATGTGGATCTAATTCGCGATTTGAGTGATAAATACAATGCGTTCAGTTTGGGTTTGATTCCATTACGAGGCGTTTTTTACTATTGGTTTATGGGAATAATCCTCTCATCTATCGCTTTGTTATTCGATGTTTATTATATTACACTAATAAATTGTTTTCGCAATTAGTTTATGCGATTAAAATAAAACTGAAAGTAATTTTTATGACGCGTTTATGTTAAAGCAATTTTCACCCTTTTTAACGAATCACAATTTAAAATGATATTTATAATGACTAAAAGCCACACTTTTTCACGTGTTCTTGTGTCATATTAGCAGCTAAGCTGTAATGAGTACATTCGTTTCTGGTTTAGTGGTAATTTAGTTCAGTCGAATTACTTATTTAATTGAATAGAGTACAGTCGGCACCATATTTGGTCGAAATTAATTATTTGTAAACTTCTTTTATTTTAATAAATACATTTTTCATTTAAAAGAACTTGTGTCTAGTTTTTTCGTCACCTCAGTTAATAATGATAAAATTTCCTTAAAAATAATAGGAATTTTCTTATAAATTGAATACTGAAAATAGCGATTGGTTTATTGGCGATAAAAGTAATTAGTTTTCTAATATAAAGATTAAAAAATAATAAGTTTTCAAAATATTACAGTATGTATGTACTCACACATAATTCTCTATAATATTTTATCTTAATCAGTCATATAAATTTATATTTATTATTACAGATAAGTTTAATCGTTCAAAAAATTGCACGAAAATTTCCCCGTTGTTCTTAATATAATTTTTATCAGACTTTTTTACAAAGACATCCAGCTTTTATTTTTGACATATTGTTGGATAATTTAGAATATTTCAATAAAGAGATTTACTATAAAATCAGCTCTTTGTGAAATTTTTAGATCTTGTTAATTTTAAAAATAAGAAACTTTATAGATTTTATTACTCTAGATATATCTATAATTAGAAAATGAATATTTAGCAAATAACAAATTTAATGCCTGCGGTACCCTTAGGTAGATAAATGATATGATATTTTGCCAGATTTTTAGTTTTCTAAATAAAATAATTAAAACAGTTATTTATAAAAAATAGTGACTAAAAGTAAATAAACAAATTAAGTAAGGATTATTGTAATAAGATTTTAAATTAGTTGCATTAATAAATCTTTATAACTTTAGTGATTAAAAGTAGTGTTATTTCGATACTTGGAATCGGAATAAGAATAGAATTGAAAAGAAGAAAATTCAGTAAAAAGTATTGGAAT
>JAQGAW010004582.1:0-10713 GCA_034698025.1 Phthiracarus crinitus | reverse complement strand
AAATAGAAATAAAATAGTTTGAAAAAATTAATTAAAAACAAAATAAAAATAAAATAGATTAAAAATTTTCTTTAAAAAAAATTAAATACTTTCAAAATTTTGTTGAAAACAAAAATAGAAATAAAATAAATTAAAAAATTACTGTAATCGATTAAAAATCTTTAAACTAATATATTTTTATTTCGATTTTCAATGAAAATAAAAATAAAAATAGATTATTTTAAAGGTTTTTATTTCAATTTATCGAAATAGAAATAAAATATTTTGTAAAAATTTTTGAAAATCAAAATAAAAATATAATAGTTTAAAAATAATTTTTAAAATCGAAATATAAATAAAATAGTTTTAGAAAAATTTTGAAAATAAAAATAAAAATAAAATAAATCGAATAAATTACAATCGGCACAACACTACTCTTTATTAACTCTTTGAAATCTCAGTTATCTTTAAAAAGACTGCTGTGATTAAAATTATAACCTGCAAAATAAATAAAATTTCAGTTTAAAAAATTAATTCTTTGTAAAAATGATAAATAATACTTCGTATGATCGAAAATAATTAATAATAGATATTTTCCAAAAATAAAATCCAATCTTTTTTTGACTGCATCTTTCAATTAAGCTCAGCATCTAATGTTTATTATAGTAAATAAAGCAAAATTTATTAACATTTATAGTAACATTTTAAAAATACTTTAATTAAGGACTGTATGGGAAATTATGAAACAAAAGTATTCAATATATACTAATTTTTAACTTAAACTTACCTTAATTTTAAAATTAATATTAAGTTTTTTATTATGAAATAAGAAGAGATCGATTAAGTGTTTGTGTGACACGAAAGAGTGAAAAGCGACAGATGAAGCGGTATTGAGCACACCTAACATAATCAAACTTAAAAATAGTGAACCGTAAATATAGATTATTTTTAAAATGATTATCATATCTCCAAATATCAATTGATAGAATTCCAAACTGATTGGCAAAGAGAATAGTATGATAAATGAGAATAACATTCTTGACAAATACGTGTCATTATATTCATCTATTTCTAAATGTATTGAATTGAGTGAATGTATCAAATTCGTAATTTTAAAACATGTTTTATTCGAAAAGAGAACGTTGTTTAGCCTTAATTTTAAGTAATCGCAGATCAAAATAAAGTAACAAATTTGCCAGTAAATAATGCTAAGCATATAATAAACTCCAATCGTGTAAAGCGTACTCCACGGTAACGCGAATACTATTATCTGAGTGATAGTATCGCTATTATATGATACAACACCAAAGTTTAGGGCAAATCCACACACACTTAACATTTTAATATTTATCTCAAATAAAAATAAAAGTTTTGCTTTCTTAAGCAATCTATAAATTTGATTTTGATTGGTAAGACCAATGCTTTTCGGAGAAATGATTCCCGACATCATTCGAAAAGGTTTCAAATATAATGGTTTTATGCCATTATAATAATTCGATATATGTATGAGCTGTGATACTATTGAAAGTAGAAATAATTGAGCCATCATTCCATTAAACTGATGCCTTATATTCAAAAAATGAGAAAAGTCTCCCAATCTTACAAAAACATCGGAGTTTTTCGTTTTAATCGACGCTAAAATAGTAAAACGTAAAACCAATAATGTATTGAAAATAAGTACAAAAAATGTTTTATTATATCGATTTTTATTTCGAGAATTAAACTGATCTAAAGATAGGCCAATATTGTAGAAATGAGTTCCAGAAGATTTAATACAATCATTCGGCGGCAATGGTTTTGACGCATCAAACATACTGTCATAATTATTGTTTATCATAATTGTTTCAAATAATCTACTAATTATTTCCAGATTTTTTATCAAAATTTCGAAATCAAACTTTTTTTGAGAACGTTCTTAATGAGAATTTTAAAAACTTTTTGTGAGTTTTAGAAACAGTTTTATTCTAATTTAAAGTTCAATAAAAATTATTTTTGTATATTTTAATTAAAAATCGATAAATGATATTATGATACTTAAACAGTATAACAAAAGTAAATTAATTAATTTTAATGTTCTATGCTTAAAATATAAATTGAAAATTAATAAAACACTAACTAACATTTATAATTATAATGAATGAAAATAATTAAGGCAATTAAAGAAAATAAATTATTACATATACTCCCTATTTTATTACATTTTATGTCTTATAATTTATTACATTATATGCTTCAGTACAGATAACTTAGAGTCAGTCACGATTATTGTTTAAAACATTAGCTCAGTTTTTTTTACAAAACGAGCTAACTTTTTCAATTACTATTAATGTTAAAATAAGATTGTATCATAATATATAAATAAAAGTTACTAAGGAAAATAATTACGCAAATGGAGTCAAAATGTGAATTAAAGGCTAATCCAGAACCGCATCAAAAATAATTTTGAAAATTAGACGAATTAAATGTACATTTATTAAATTAATGAAACATTAATGTTTCAAAATTAGTAGCTTATATTTCACAATTTATAGTATATAAAAATATTTTAAATTATATGTCAAATTAATTTAGTAGAAATAAATTACAATGAAAACTAAATCATTAACGACAGTATACTGGTATATACCCTGTAGTGAAATCTATAACCATTTTAAGTGTATTATTGGTCTTTAATAGCCTATTTCTATCCATTTAAAGCCCATCTAGACTATTATAGACCAATTTTTGTTCATATTTAGTCAATTATAACCCATTTTTAGTTAATTTTATGTCATTTTTTGGCTTATTTAGAATCACTTAATAAATATAAAGACTGGTCTAAGGACGGACATGTCAAATCCAATAAACTGACTTTAGACAAATCAAATAACTCATTTTGTCTAAATACAGCTAAAAGATGTCTAAATAATTTTTTTAAATCAAAAAACTAATTTAATAAATGCTTAAAATATCAATATCATAGATTAATATTTTAACATATTATAATAGATTTAAAATCAGTTATCTAAAATGTAGAGTATTTAAAATTAAATTTTAAAATTCTTGTAACATTTTCTAAAATTATTGAGTTTCTCTTTAATATACTTTTTTAAGAATATAAATATTTCGCAATCAATGATTATATAAGTGAAGAAAGTTTTCAAGAATTTGGTTTCAATGTTTCTAGTCTTTAATTATGCGTTTGGAAAAACACAATTTAATCTTGAAAGCTAAAAACTTTGTAAATGCTTAAATGAATTTAAAATATTTTAATTGTTCAAAGGAAATCGTTTATAGTCTTACTTAAAAACACTACTCTATTATATTTGAAGTAATAAACATATTATGGTAATACACGCGATATTATATAGAGTTTGGAATTATTATTATTGAGGTTCAATAAGCAATAGCGAGTTTCATAATAGATTTTGCATATTATTAAGTATAAGGTCGACAAATAAAATTATTTAAGTTTTGAATTTCCCGTAAAACAGACAAACGCTATATTTTAGTCAAGTTCATTCATAAAATTTATTAATAGTATGTTTACTATATAAACGAATGAAACACTTAAAATATGTCATTCAAAGCTATAAACGCTTTTTTATCAATAAGTTTATATTAACGATAAGAAGTAACAATGATTTTTAACTATGTATGACTAAACTATTTTAAGCGACATTAAAGCATTTTTATTACTGTCTAGTACTTTCTTTTTATATTTCAGTTACTATTCGCTATTGTTATTAGTGCTACATTTGCTCAACAATATCTATTTGATAGTGAGCTGCCACACCAAAACTCTTATGAATTAAAATCTGCTGCCAGTGAGCAAGACTTAACAGTTGCTGAAACTAAAGCTGTTGGGAAAAAAGCGGCAGCAGTTGTTGGCGCAACTGGTTTCAAAAAGGCAGGCGCGACTGCATTTGCCGGAGCAGCTAAAGGAGCGGCAGCAGCAGCAGCTAAGGGTGGAAAAGGTATGAATGATTGCTGTAAATTTAGCATTTAAATTCCAATATTTTATTAGCTGCTGGTATCGCTGCGGGAAAGGCTGCTGGAGCTGCTGGGTTTAAAAAAGGTGCCAAAGCGAAAAAATTTGGTGCAGCCGGCAAGAAGTTTGTTAAATTTGGTAAAAAAGCTGGATTTGGGAAGAAGTTCGCCGCCGGTTATAATAAAAAATTCGGAACAGTAAAGAAATTCGGATTAAGCCAAGGATTCAAAATTGGAAAGACTGGAGGTTTTGTGTCTGCAGGCAAAGCGTTTGGCGCCGCTGGTAAGAAAGGCGCGTTCGCTGGTGCATCTGGTGCTGCAGCGTTCAAAAAAGGTATATATATTTTCAATGTACTATTCTTTTATTAAAATTGAATTAAATATTAATAGGTGGTAAAGCTGGTAAAAAAGCAGTTGGTAAGGCTGGAGGAGCTAAAGCAGCGGCAAAAGCGTTCGCCAAAGGAGGTAAAAGCTTCAAAAAAGGTGGCACTGCTGGCGGTAAAAAGTTTGCCAAAAAATTGATTGCGACTGCCGGCAAAAAACTGGGGAAATAAATAAAAAATTAAACTTAGGAATAGGAATAGTCTAAATAATACAAATTCAATTCAGCTTTTAATTCTTATTTTTATCCATTTTTGAAGTAATTTATTTAAAAATTAATAGTGACTGTTTATTCAACAGAAAACTATTTTATATTTTAAAACATAGACATTTAGTTTTTACAAAATAAAATATATATTTTCAAATAAATACGGTTTATTTGCTTAATAATTGCTCAAAACAAATAAAAGTTAAATATAACAAACACCTATAACTTTTCATAAAACAATATATAAACATACTCTAAATCGTGCATTGATTTTGTCGATGGTTCAGCAGAAGTATCGTCGAAACAATACAGTATTCGATCGCATATCGCATACGCAGTATAATGAATATAATTAACCATAGGATGATCGCAACAAATACAAGCCCGAAATGCGTACATTTGGTCACACACTTCAATATACTGATCAACGCTTATATTCCGAACAATATTCACCGTATCTTTTCTAAGCTGTTCATCGAACACGTATTTTGCCAAATGAATCACTAATATGTTTGGTGTGCGACAGATATTTGAAACAATCGTAGCATTACTATCGCAGACATCACAGTTTTCTGCGCTATAGTTTGGTTCACTAAAATGAGTATTAATAAGAGTTTGCACACTTTCTCCTGCGATTGAATCCAATACTAAAATATATTCTGGTATATAAATCACGCATTTATGTTCTTCATTAGTGGCACACGATATGTGCGATTCGTATAAGATTGCGAACATATTAAGAATGCTATAATTATTACCCGAAAAATACTTGTCTGGAACTGATACACCACTTTGACGAGCGTAATATAATGTGAGATCGATGTCCAATATTGCGCTGTTTTCGATATCCCTTTGTTTTAGCAACTGTTTAATAATGCATAAGTAAAAAGTTATAGCATTATGTTCACGTTTGTTGGCAAACATTCGATGATTTGCCGTAAAGTTTGTCCAAAAATCAATCGTATCGATAGCGCTGAGATCAGTCATCGATATGTTAACGAAAAGCCATCTCAATAGCGATTGAATTTGTCGCGAATCACCATCCGATTGCTGATCAAAAATAATATACTTTCGAAACTCTGAACAATGGTAAACACATTGAATGACGGAATTGAGATAACTTGTAACACCATATAAGTTATATAATCCCACAATTGCTGCTTCCATTGATAATTGTTTTTGCGCGAAATTAGTTGAATGCTGTAACTGCCAAATGTGAATACTAGTGTCCGTAAAGCTTCTCATACGTAATTCAGACACATTCTCCTTTTTCTCGTAAAATACCATAACCACATTTTCGCATTTAAGAAAACTACTAACTGTTGGCATTCCACCACCAATTAATTGTACAAAAGTATCATTGAATTGCCACCAATTATTGTCGTCCTGCGCGACAGTAAATACATGTTGTCTGTGTTGTTCGTTGTGATAGACTATATATGCCATACAGAAATATGTGTCCCAAAATATGGTTAAGAAATCATTGATTTCTAGATTTAATTTAAAGTATCGAAGTTCACCCGTGTTTTGGTCTTGAATTCCCATATTAAACTTAAAAACTATTATGTTCGACAAACGACTAATACCTGCTTTACAATGATAGATATCTCGAAAAACTTGACATTGCGTGCAAACTTTATCGCTACTCTTAACGGCACACATATAACTATTAACAATATCTTGAAGTGATTCGTAATATTTTTGATCAGTTGATATTTCTGTCGGAATAATACTCTTGAACTTGTGTTCAAACGTCAAATAATTTTTATGACCGGCTCTACACCTTTCAAAGGATATTTCTTGTATAGCGAACAGGTTAACAATTGGTGTGTTATTTTCTTCAGTGAGGTATTGAATCCATGCATTACTTGACGCCAAATCTTCCCTATCGATGCCTACATTCGCGTAATCTTTGTGTTTTACTTTAGTGGCAAACTGTTCGCTATTAATCACACCATGTCTTACATAGTATTCTTTGATTTCATTGTGCAAATCTTCCAACAGTTGATCATAAAACTCTAAAGGGTTGCCACCGCTTCCATATTGGTTTACTTGCATCTGAAGACTATAAAGTTTTTGATGCCATTTTTTAACTTTAACGCCATGTCTATTATACATATGTGTGAATATTTTCTTCATTTGATAGTGAAATTGTCCCAATTTTCGATCGCAATCCATTATATAATTTCGAAACAGTTGGCAATGATATAACGCCTGAATCGTGGCATTCATATAACAAATATCTTCGGTGTTCTCGAATGCCTGTGCGCGCGCATCATCTATGGTAAGCTGTCTCGGGTCAGCGAAAGGATAAACTCTTAACTTAATATCCATGTGTTGCTTAAACAAAACCACATTTTCGATTTGTTGCGGCAATTTTAAGTGTGGCATAACATTTACAGTGTCAACTTCTGACAAATGTTTTGCATCATTTAATGACTGAATCCTTTTGTAAAAAAGTAAACAAACATTGTTCAAACGCTTAACGACTGGCATCTCTTTAACGTATTTATTCTTGAAATAGTTCCACATTTTTGCAACTCTAGTGACACTTGAAAAACCTTTTTCATTTTGTTCGTAAACAATACTCGCAAAAAACGAATATTTGTGATTCTGTACTGTAATGATGTCCTCAATCTGAACGATATTCAATTCTTTTGGTCGAAGCTCTAACGCTAAAATCGATGGTGGAGTCCAAACATAATCGAGCATCGAATGATTACCACATTTCTGACAGCGAAATGCTTTCCCATAAAAATAATACCTGTTATGAATAAATATGTGGATCTGTTGTTGAATACTGATTGGCGTTGTTTGCGCTACGAGTTGTTCCACATTAAAACTTGTGACCCAAAACTGTTTTCCAGGTCTGCTCATTGACTGAGAATGTGTACACTTTTTGCAATCCACTCGAAATAGAGTCAAAAACAGTTCTGCTGGACATGAATATTGTGGTTCTATCTGTTTATATTGTTTGTAATTTTCATACATAATTTGAAGCAAGTTTTCTAAAAATATTTTTGGATTCACTTCTAAGTTATATTGAATTTGAGGTAATTTTCCAGTCATCAGCTCAATAATGCCATCTGATATCACATACGCTTCTCTACCAATAATCATGTGTTCGAAGACGTAAGAAAGATTCGCGTGAAGTTTTAGCGCTGGAATATTTCCGAATTGGTTAGCAATCAGTATAATTCTTATCCGAAACTCTTCGCTCGCGAATAATGCTTGAAGTAATGAACTTATATAACTCATTTTATATAAGGAATCGATACCTATTGCTGTCCTTATCCCACACTTTTCTCTTATCTGTATTCTGTTTCTCCAAATTATCTCATCACTCATTTCTTGATTCAATTTGATTCTACTATTATCTCAATTCGTAATATTATCGAAATAAAAATCCATTTTGTTTCATAATATTATCTATTATTACATTCATTTATCCGAACAATAGTTAAATAATATTTTATTGTTATTTGTATTGTTATATATCAATTATATTATTTATATGATACTGTATATGTATTGTTGCATTTTTAATTAAAGCTATTGAATCTCGTAATACTGTTTCATTCTACTAAGTATTGTATTACTTTTGCGTGTAGTCTGTGTCGGTGTATAATCTATGGGTCCAATAGATCGTACCAATTGTCCATCAGTTTCACTAAGAGGCTGTTTAGCGGGTGATAATTTCTGATATAACACTTAACTCGCATATCTCTTGTTACCTTTATATAACTGTTCGTCAAGCATACAGCCGTTCGACACTTGAGTGACATTAGTATCATCTAAACTGCAACTAAAAATTTTTGTAATTAATTTGCCTCCTAATGTATTATTTTAATGTTTTTTATTTAAAAGAATGATCTGTCTGATAATTATAAAATAAAACTGTTAAAAAATATATTTTATTTATAAAAAATTTATTATGCTATTTTTTGCTAAGTTATTTTATTTATTATATTATAATAGATAATTTAACATTTTATTGAGTATGTGTTTTTTGCATTTACGGGTTTGTAATCTAAAATTTGGAGTTTTAATATTAATATTTTTAAAAATATTAATCACTTTAAATAAACTGATTTATAAATAATATTTTAATTAATGTTCAGTACACTTTAAAAATCCATATTACTATCAATTCTTTTCCCAACTTTTATAATTAATTTTTTGATTAAAATTAGATTAAAATAATTTAGTTTTTATACTAAAATATCTCATTATTAATGATATCAATACACAATATAACAAAGTGTACTTAGTTTCAGCTCAAAAATAACTCAACTTCGTGTTCGCAAACTTTCATTTTTATTTCTTTAATAATTATATAATACAGTATTCTTTTTTGCATTACGGTATATCTGATTTTCTATATCACGCAAGTTTCTTAATAGTAATATAAGTTATTTACTTATTAAAGTTTTATTTTGTTTCAACACTCATAGTAAATTTAATATAAAAATATATAAATTATAAATCTTTCTGTTCAGAAACAAATTATTATTTTAGAAAAATACCTACAGATTACAATAATTTACAAAATACTTTTATATTTAAATCCTGTATCACTACAATACAGTGAAAAAATCTTAATTTATACGAGATCGATGTGCTCTGCGTCGGCATTGTTTTAGTTTGTTTTACTTATTAATTTTTAATCCAAATTTATTTAAATTTAATATGGTTTGAATACATTGCGTGAATTCGTGCCATTAATTTGATAATATATTACTTCTTGTGACCCAAACAATAAATAATTTAGAGTAATTTTTGTAATTAATTCTCATAAATAATATTCAAGACTATTATTCAGTATACATAAACTATTATTCTCTATTTGGTAATAGTTATGGCAAGTTTAACATACTGTACATTATTCTCCAATATATTACGAAAATATATATAAACTTTTCCAGAGAATATTTTTATTATTGTTAACTGCACTAAGTATAAAATGTTTGGTTGGGTTCAATATTTCTTCATTTTATGTATAAAAGGTAAATTAAAATAATTTTTTTATTTGGTTAAAATATTTCCAAGACAACTGTCAAATTTAAATATTAATTAACAAACTTTTTAATTATTAAATTTCTTTATTCAATAATACTGTATTAAGTCAGTTATTAATTGGTGATGAATGAGAGATTACTCTCCGAAAGCTCTAAATATAATTAATATAGAATTAGAAATGTTGTATTACAAAGATTACCATAAATAATAAGAACAGAAGTTTATTATTACTTTTCTACATTTTAAAAACTCATCAAAATTTTTTTGAAAGCTTTTAGGATTTGCGGCTCAAATATTAGGAATTATCGACACCGAATAAAACAGATGGATAGCTTTAATATAATAAGCAAACTCTATAATTATGGATTATTTACGTATTCGTTAGAAGATATAACAAATTCTAGTTTTAGAAAAAATGAATTACAAATTCATAAAAGAAGAATCCGTTTTAGCACAATGTTTTTCATATCTTTTTTGATGATATTTGAAATTAAATTTTCGGCTACATTTTTCTCCGATAATTATTACTTCACGCTAATAATTGGTGACACGACAACACATTTTGGAGGTTTAAGGTTTTACTATAATGTTATGTTCACTCTTTGGACTAATTATGCGCTTTGGATATACATTATAACGATAACCGCACCAAAGACTCAACTAAATTGGTTCAAGTGTTTTATGCATATCACTAATCCTGACATTTACCAGAAATCAATTCTTTCTGCTGTATTGCGTCGCAGGATATGTTTAAGACATAAATTGGCTCAATTCTGCGTTTACCTAATCCTAAATTCAATTAACGTCGTGGCAACTCTTTCTTTCTTTGGTATACCCATATTAGCCTATTTCGAGTCAAACCAAATTGGATTTATAATATCCGGTATTCCATGGGCCATATTGTCAGTGATGTGGGATTGGATTGTGTGCACTGCACTCTACGGATCTGTGGCTGTTTTCCACTTACTATGCTTTTACATCGCCATTCGTATTCAAATGGTGAATCAGGAAATATTATCGCTTAACAAATACAATATTGATGACACTATAGTGAGAACAGCAATAAATAAGCATAATTCGATCTGTTTATATTGTTTGTAATTTTCATACATAATTTGAAGCAAGTTTTCTAAAAATATTTTTGGATTCACTTCTAA
>JAQGAW010004581.1:0-10714 GCA_034698025.1 Phthiracarus crinitus | reverse complement strand
AGTTCACAAAACTTAAAAATCCGGGAAAAACGGGAAAATAAAATCAATTTTATTTAGACTGTTATCTTTAATAAATGGTACAATATTAAACTCCCGGTTATATAATTAAAGAAAAATGCGGTATTTTCCATGAAAATACTAGCCTTATTGATAATCGTCAACAATCAAACAAATAATTTGTGACAATAATATTTATATTCGAAGTGTTTTAAAGTAATAAATAACAGTAAAATGAAAATTTCTATAAATCAATATATTATGTTTTTAGTAAATTAATATATTCAAAATTTTAGTTTTTTAAAAAAGATAATATTCAATATTCTCAAATAAGAAAATAAAATATTTTCCTAACTTTAATAATCATAAATGTTCTTTCAATACTTAGCCAACCGTCACGACAATTTTGTTTTTCTTTCCAACTCTATACGTTTATATCCTACTTTTTTATCTTCAATAGTAAATCAATTATATTTTACTAGAGAAACCCGTCGCTCCGCTCCAATCAATTGAACACTCTAATAATTCCTCATTTATAAACCCTTCAATATTTTCATTAACCCGTTTAAATCTACCGAGTGTTTTTTAATTAAACGGTTTTGATTTTTTAAGAAAGACCTAATAATCATAACTATTATTAAATCAAATTAAAGCTAAGATTTGGTAAAAATTTTGTTGAGCGAATATTTAGTAAACAAAATGTTTTTTCATACTAAAGAATTGAGTTTATTTCTCATAATATTGTGGATAACAATAAGTAAAAGAGAGTTATACCCGCTAAAACACATCCTTAGTTATAACATTAAAAATCCAAAAACTTAGCAATGATAAACAATTGTTAGAAAGAGTTAATTATACTATTCTTCTTCGAATTGAACGATGTTTATTAATGAATAGAGTCGCCAAATTCAGGACTGAAAACCGAACTTATACAGGAAGGTAAAAGGATAAAACTTATTCAGGATAATCCGACAAAAAATGATAATTGGGGGTAAAAGGTTTGTTTAAAACACAATTCTAACGTTTTTAAATGAAAAAGAAAATCAGAATTATCATATTTTTCAGGAGTTATCAGGTAAAAAGTAGTAAAATTAAGGATTTTCAGGAACAACAAATGGGGCTAAAAATGCTTATTTTTATATGATTCGTCCACAAATGATAATATATTAGTTATAATTTTGTTCAAAAAAAAGGAATTTCCTGAATTTGGCGACTCTAGTAATGAATGGACGCTATATTATATTTAATAAAAGTTTCCTTGTTTTAGCATTATTTTCATATAATTTAAATTATTATAAGTTAATAAATAAAGCTATCATTAAAAAACAAAACCGTTTAATTAAAAAACACGATAATAATTCCTCATTTATAAACCGTATAACGTTTTCTATTATTAAATATTTCCGTTAAATAATATTTTATTGTTGCACATCTGACTAATTTTTTTTGCAACGAAACAATGTTTTTTGATAGCTAGAAAATTTTTAATTTATTGTTAGGCAAACTCAGAAAAATAGGCTATTTTAGTATTGTAGGAGAACGTGACGGAGAGAGAAAATTACATGACTTCAATTATATAATAGAGATTTACCTCATAACAAACAATGCATCAATTAATTGAGTGCTCCGAAGAAACAAGTATTTGTTTGAATGATATATTAGTGCGAAAGAATTCTTCATAGTTATCGTACCAAAAACAAAATAAACCCAATATGTGTGAACGGATATAACCCAGAGAATAATTAAATATCGTATTGTGTCAAGTGATGCAAATCTAGAACTCTCTTGAAACAAACTTTTTGTGTTTTTAATTATAGAAAATGATGTCATGAGTTGTGCGCTTTCTGGTGGAATAGTTCCCTGAATTTTGAAATTTTCTGGAGCAGCGCTTATAAATTTTTCCCATTGTTTTAAAATTATTTCAAAACCAGTGCTAAGCGTGACTAAAATAACCAACAAAACTATTAGACTTCTGTAAAGCAAACGAAAATTAATAAATGAAGCAAAAATTATTTTAAATAAAAAGCATTACATAAGCAATTAATTCAAAGTTATCTAAAAAATATCCATGACTTCTATCATGACATTTTTCTATAATTTCAGCTGTTAACCCTTAAGTGACTGAAATAAATACTGGAGAAAACAAAGTGGAATTAAATTAATTTTCTAAAAATTGTATTCTTATGCTTGCATTTATTTAAAGCGTATTGTATTTCATTTTGTTCGCACTGCGATGGCACGCAAATACCCCAATAGAATGAGGTTTTAGTTGCAGGTAATATCGTTATATTTCCATAATACTCTAAAACACTTTTAGCCAATTCGTAATAATTATCATTTTGGTTAATCGAATCAATTTGGTATTTTAATTCTAGCAAACAGTACTTTCCAGTAATTATCAAATTATTTTCATCAATAACACCACTATTAATATTTAGACACTGATCGAAATTACCGAAACTAGAAAACTCGAGTGAGAGTAAATCGTTTGCCATATTTCCAGTCGAATCCACAACTTTTATATAAATAAATAATTTTAAAAATATAATCGGATTTAAAGAATGCAATAAATAATTATCAAAAAATATGCTAAATTGAGAAAATAAATCGTCTAACAAAAAGTAAGACTTATTTTAATCCGCATAAAAAATTCAGTATTTATCAAATCTAATAAATACTTCTCTTAATTTATTAATGTCTGTCCCATAATAGGCTCCTCAATACATTTATCAATGGATGCAACTAAATAAGCCTAGGAAAAATGGTGGTTCTCTTAGGGGGTTGGACCCCGCAGAGGGGTTGACGTTTATCGTCGGCTTGGGCTGAGGAATTATTAGCCTACAGGTTTTAATTTTGTTTTAAATTTATTAAATTTTTTGTTTTTTAATGTGTTAATATTTTCCTGGCTGTAGGCGGGCTTAAACTCTAATATGTATACAGTATTTATATCTATGATCTTACAGTTTTGAGTCCATAGTTTTTTCTGTTTATACTCATTAATCGATAATAAAACTGAATTTTTGCAGTCTTCAGATAAATCTTCATTCAATAGAATTCTAAAAGCGTTGTTAATTGTGGTATTGTTTGCTATATAATACTTCGCCAACAAATTTTTTAAATAAATCAAACGATAGAATTTTTCGATCAGTATTTTTTCATTCAAATTTTCCGCATTACTAAAGCCTTTATTGTCGATATCTTTAATTGTATCAATATGTGTCGCACATTTATCTTTACAATCAGAAAAATAGCATATATCGTCGTTTAAAGAAATCGGATCATTGTTAACCATACAAATACATTCCGTATTATTAAATATAATGTTAACCAAAACAGCGATACAACAAATATTAACACCAATTATTTTATGTAACATTTTTTACAGTAAAGTTTTAGATGAAGCTTAAGAATTAGTTTATATTATTTATGAGTGAATTAAATTATTTAATTGACACCATAAAAATTACATGCAATTATAATAATTTTTGTCAACGATTTCGACTAATTTAGTGAAAAGTAACTTTGAATATTTTTGAATGAATAATTTAATGCTTTCACTTCAACTTATTTAATTTTTATATTTTAAAACTATCGATGATTATTTAATTTTTGAAATTAGTCCAACGCATCAATTCAACGAATAGTTTTCAATTTTGACTTTCATCTCATATTTTAAATCATTGAATTAACTTCTGATAATTTTTGTTTCAATAGTAGAAAACAGATTAAAATCAAATAAAAACATTTCAATTCGTTTTGCTATTTATAATTAATTCATATACTAAAATGATATTTATAATAACGAATTTTCTTACAATAAGGCATCATTAATAGCAAGCATTAAAAACTGCTGTATATTTTGATTAAGATCATAAGAAGTCACTTGTCTTCTTTTGAGTCCAGAGTTATTAATAAACAGTGCCTTTTATATCAAATATATTATTTGGTTTTATTAAATAATTATTTAAACTATAATATAACTTGAATCATTTGTCCTTCACAAATATTTTGTGTTTATATTTAAATTCAAATCATTTTATTTACATTAATAGTCACTTATCATGTAATTTTATTTGCGATTTTTTTTTTGCTTCTTCCAAAAATCATAAATAAAATTTAATAAATTGCGTATTTAGCGAGAAATATTATTTTAAAATTAGTAATAACTAAACCCGTATATTAATTTTAATGAATTACTAATTACTTATTTGATTTAAATTTGAATTATGATTTTTTGTACTATACTTTTCAAAATTTAATGTATTCTGATTTTGTGTTCTGATCGCCGTCTTTAATGGTTAGACTTAAAAGTCCTAAAATGAACTATGATTCATAGATATAATTTAAGAATTCTTTACTAAAAAATTTTTCGCAACAAATTATATTTAACCATTTTTTAATTCTAAGGAATTAAATATATGTAAATGGGATTAAATCAAATCTTTTATTCGTTAGTAATTTTGTTTGGTGGAGTTTAGGTTTCTTCAGTTAATAATAAAAATTTTTATTATATAGATATTTGCAATTTACTCATTTGAATATCTTAATATATTAAGTCAAATAATTTTTGTTTGTTTGTCCCTCTATAGACTCCTCCCCTGGGGCCCCCACCCCATCGACATCTATGTCAATGGATTCTGATTGAAGAGAAAGGATAAAACGGACGGGTTTTGAAGTGGGCGGTATTTTTCAAAAATTAATTTTACTTACTGCTCATATAATTTCTTTAATTTAGTCTTAGCGATGATTAACAATAGTGAATACCGGATACTTAATGACAAACTAAAACGATTATATTGCTTCATACACGAAACATTTCCTAATTCATTCAAAGACATTACAAACTATTATTAAGCGAAATAACATTTTTAAATTACAACGCTTTCAGAAACGTGGTTCTGATAAATGTATACGTAGTATGTATATTATATGATACACTTTTTTAATTATTTTTAAACATATTTTAAATACCAATCAAACATATGGTTATATATCAATTAATATTATACATAACATTTTTATTGTGGCTTGATTTTTATAGACTCTTATAATTTATAACTTATAAAATAGTGTTAATAAATACTCATATTTATAAAACTTTATAAAAGTAAATTTTCGGTTTGTAACATTAAAGTTGGATTAAACCGTTAAAAAATATCCTTAAATGTCTTAATTTAAACATAATTAAAGCAATGAAATAGTTTAACAGCTGATGTATGAGAATTTAAAAGTATTTTGTTAATTTTGTTAACAGTAATAAAAAATTATTATTATTCTTTAAAGCCCTTTTCAAACACATAATTTTTTGATACAATTACATTAAAATACTGTAAACGTCTCGAATGTAAACGTAATTGCTATTTCATGAGGTAATCGGCATTTAACGACATTCACAGAAAATGGGGAAGTATTTGCTTGCGAAGGAAATAATTTGACTTTGAGAGTATAATGATGTTATTGAAGATCAAATAGAATTCGAGAATATTGTGAATGATTTTTAGTTTTAACGCATAGGATATCCTTTTGAGTGGAATTATATTTGGAAACATGAATAGCTGTGAAGCATATTTAAATGAGTACAAGGATATTGAGTAAAATTTTTATGTTTAAAGCTATATATGTTGAGCAATATCCTCGCTCTCCATTAACAGGTTTATATTAATTATTGTAATATCAAATTTCATTTTTTTTATGCGCAGGAAATTAAAAATGATATTCAGTGCAAGTAAAGTTATTCCCTTGGATTTTCACTGTATTTATTATTAAAAATTTATTTCTTAAAATAGTAATTTGACACAATTCAATTATTTCTCTCAAAGATTTTATTTAAAGTTCGTAAAGCATTACAAGGTTAAAAATATTTATTTTTAGAATCAGATTTACAAAAATTTATTAATCTCTAAATAATATGTATTTTAACGAATATTTAAAAATTCTATAAAACTAATTTTATTGCTATTGTTTTGAAGCGATTTACGTTTGTAGTGATTTTACTGTGCTTAGATTTAATAGTAAACTTATTAAATTCATGTGTATTTATAACAAAGGAGGAATAATGATTTTCTTACGGTTCTAATATTATCACTACACTATATGTCGTAATCAAGTTATTATTAGTTTTTACATTTGATTCAACATCACACAAATTTTTGTTAAGCGGACAAACATAAACGCAATTTTAGTCGTATTGAAAAGCAAATACTGGTACCATTGCGAATGAACCACAACCCCGACCCAACCCACCAAACCGAACCTAAACATTTCTTGTTTTAAAAATATTTTTCTCTTTACAAAATTTCTATCTTTATAAATCGGTAACTCTGTCTTCAAGTCCACTGGAAATTTTAAAATTAAACCGAAGGATATTTAGTGAACCTATTTTTTGTTTATTTAAACTGAGGTCAAAGTTTTAAACTTAAAATTATTTTTAGAAATCATAGAGAAATATGGAAATTATTTTTAGCATATGCACGTGAATAACCAACACATTTAATAATACAGGTTTCCCATCGTCTTTCTATCGGGGAAAATGACAAAAATAATTGTTACTGTAGTGATGCTTTTAATTTCTATATATAGATAAATAGTTTATAAAATTTTGATATAATAATAAGAGTTCAAAAATAGTCAATGATAAAGTTCTTTAATTATAGAATTATTTTATGTACGGCTAAATTGCATGTTTGAGGCATATGGTTGAAAACATACGGTTCTTTATGTAATAAACAGAAACTATAATGTTATGACGTATTATAGACTTAAAAAACGGCATTTTCATAATACGTGCCACCAGTTTTGTCAAAAAAATGACAACAAAATGATTTTTCTAAATATATTTTTTGATCTTATTTTCAAAAACAAGTCCACAATATTTAATACATCGATACACAAATATATGACTTTATAAGAGTGAGCTAAAAATCAGGTCCGATCGGTTTAATTATATAGTTACCCTAAACAGTAATCATTATACACAAACCCTACTGTAAACCCTTAACCTGATAAACAAGTTTAATTGACTACAAATATTTATTAAAAATTATCAACAAAAAATTATTTTGTTCATAATTATAACAACTTAATCTAAAATAAAAAGTTATACTTCTTAGAAAATTAAATTTTTATTATTACCATTATTAAAAAAGCAATTTAATTAAGGATTATATTATAGGATTTCTAACCACAAAACAATTATAGATAACACATAATGCAACATATATTTGATGTTTATAATCTCAAACTCAATAACTTTTAATGGTTGATAAACAAGTTAAAACAGAAAATAAGTTTAAATAATGATTTTAAGGTAAATAATGTAACAATTTTAATGTTACAAAACAGGGATTTAAAAAATATATAATTTGAATAAATTTTTAAAAACATGAAATTAATATGCCGTTTTTCTCAACACTATACCACGCCATAAAATTATAGTTCATGTTAAGTATAAAAATTTATGTAATGTTTTTAATTAAATTATTTTCCACCTTATGCTTCAATCGTACATTTTAGACGTACACATAATAATTATATAATTTAACACTTATTGTCGACTGATTTAAAACAAAATCATTTATTAGTTCGACATTTATGTAACGGTTGTGATTTAAAAATGAAATTTTGCTTAATATTAGTTTGTCAAATTTTCGGTAAGATTGAAAATAATTCGTTATAAATATAATAATGAGAGTTTTTGAGTGAGAATTTTTATTTCTTATTCTTTTTGAGTAAAGTATTTGTTAAGACTAACCAGATAATATCTAAATTAGTATTTTATAAACCGAAACCGAAACAGCAATTTTGTCGGATTTCGACCGGAACCCGACATTTCGCATATCGGTTTACAAGTATAATTTCGATATTATCCCTTTATGAACATATATATTAGATCTCTTTTAAAGCTAACGCTTAAAAGTTAGTGTCATTAAAAGCGTAAAATAGTTTATCACTAAATGACACTTCAAATAAACTATAATGAATAATAATCTTAATTAATCTTTAGCATTGATTAATGGTGACGCGAAAGTAGATATAGTAAGCGAAGAGGAAAATCGATACAACGATACTGTTGCCCAATATTTTAAAGCTGGTATATTATAATTAATTTTGAATGAATTTATCGTTTAATTAATTTAAACTGTTATATAATATTATAGTAATAAGCGGAGCACTGAACACTTTATTCCCAGAAGTCACCGATCAAGAGAAAGCTGAAGCCGAAAAACTATTTGGCGATGTTTATCCATTAGGAGATAATTCGAGACCTTTGGCTGATAGTGAACAGAATATTGAAGTGAATTTGTGCAGGTTTTTTGATTTTGTTTAAGACTTTGTTTAATATAGTAATTACTCAAATAATTTTATATATAACAAGATCGATACGGTCATAATATCTGACTTTGCGGTTTGTTTTTTAGTTAGTTTTTAATCGCTCCTTTCATTTAGTAATTTTTTAATATTATAGGATATTAACTTCTAATGCCATTCTAATTGGTTATTTGTCGATATTATTAGATATTGGCGGCAGATGCCAGTATATTTCGTTTTTTATTCGATTTTATTAGATATTTGCGAAAGATACCACACTATTTCTTTATTACGCGATATTATTAGATATTATTAGAAATTATTTAAACACTTTTTCAAAATTATTCTACATTTAAAAAACATACTTTACACTGAGATGTGAATTAAATTGAAACAAACTTTTATTATAGCGAATAAAATTTCTTTAGTATTTTAAAATCACATGTTTTTGAAAAAAAAACAAATAAGTCAAACTAATACTGTATAGAATAAACCGTTCATTTTAAATTTTATTTTCCATTCAATAATTCTTTTTAAAGAAAGATTATATATTATTCAAAATATTTCCTCAAGCGGTAGAAGTACAGACACCGCCAGCATCAGGATATGTAGCCGTAATATTGCAGATTAGCGGAGCACAGCAACCAATTGCAGCGATTCCACCACAAAATTGTCCAGTTTTAGCGGTGTTTCGACCCGAGCATTGAAGGCAAGTTCCAGATGCGTCTGGATATGTAGCGGTAACATAGCAGGTGAGTCCAGTACAGCATTGAAAACCAGCAAATCCTGCGCATATCTGTCCAACACTGTTACATCCATTAATAAATTGCAAGTCTGATAAATTATGAGAATAGAAATGAATTGTTTTATATATTATACTTTATTAAGTTTGTAATTTTAATTAATGTATTGTTAAAATTATTAATAAAAAGTTAAATTAATTAAGTATTAGAAACTTATTTTAACCATTATTCATAATTAATGCCACGCAAACAAATAAATATAATGCTTGCTTTGAATACATTATTAAATATTTTTCTATCCGAATTGAAGTGTTGGTTCGAAATGAATATAACAATAACACGAATAAATTATAATTAATAAAATTAACTCTTCTTTTATTCTATTTATATTAAGCTGATCTAACAAAACACTTGCTGTTTTTATTGTTATAATATTGACAGTGCACTTGTTATTTTCGTAACGATTTCAATTGAAAACAAGAATCACTCGCTTAAAGGGTGAGGACTAAATTGAATCGAACTCTTTTACTTAAGTTTATTTATTACAAACATTTCTAAAATAATTATAAATATTACCTCAATTAATAGCATATAATCATTTGTTTAAAAAAAACTAGATTACAGATATAGTACAGTACAATGTGAATTAAAGAAAAAGCAAAATTTTTTGTTACGTGTTCAGCATAGTGGAGACTATTTAGGAAATCAAATAATAAGATAAATAAAACGTTCTGATTTTAATATTTATGTATTATATAACAAAGTACAAACAAATTGAAACTCTATTTAGTTTACAAGTTTTCTGAAAATATACAATTTTTTCCGAAAAAAATCAATTATTAAAAACATAGTTGCTTTAACTTTATGAGTTTTAAATGTATGCGTTTAAAATCACTTATTTTTGGACCTAAATATAGGATTGTTTGTAAAAAACTATTTTAATTCAATAATTTTATGTTTAATTTCGTTTAAGTTTTTGGGAGTGTAAAAACAAATCACAGGTCAATAGTTATTAATTAGTTATTAAATGTATAATTATTTGTTCGATTAGCAGACCGAACATTTCGTGTATTATTTCCAAAAAAAAATCTAGTCTCTGATGAATATAAATTTTAAATAAGAAATTAATTATATTGATAACATTAAATAAACTATTGTTATGATTGAATTTATGCATTAAAAACTAATATATTAGAAATAGTGTAATATTATTATCAAATTGATTGCCGGTATTTTGGATCATTTACAACAGCTAAACAATGTGTCAAAATTACGCAAAAAATATACATGGAATCACATATATTGCGTTGTGTTTATTGTCGAGGTCTTTTCGTCCGCTTAAAACCACTGTGTATATCAATCAAACAATGCTCAATTTGAGTGCAAAAACATTATTATAAGACATCTGTTTAATAAATATTTCCAAACCATATATTTATTGATGGAAATTGCCTAAATTTATTGGGCTTGAATATGAGCTTATAATTATTAAATTGAGCATAAGAATTAGTTTTACTATAATATGTAAACTTTGAACTTGAACTTATAAATGTGTTGTATGCCGTTCGTGTGATAACGCGAGGCTATCCGAACGAGGGGTGTGTTGCATACGTTTTGATCTCTGCTAATGAGAACACTGACTGAATCGTGTGATTACCTGCGATGAT
>JAQGAW010004580.1:0-10715 GCA_034698025.1 Phthiracarus crinitus | reverse complement strand
TCGGGTATTTTATCGGTTCGGTTCGGGTTAAATTTAAGATATGGCGGTTCGGGTCGGGTCGAAGAACCACTACCCGTAAACATCTTTAGTTTAAATTTCTTGGTTTATCATATAAACTGTTTATACTGTATAATTGTCCCCGAAAGTTTAAGTAAACTTTCGCAATTCGCGAACCCAAATATGGTTGGCCTTACATATTAGATACAATAATGACTTATAAGTGCTTTGTTTTGATTAAAAACTTTTTGATTTGATTTGTTTTTCATAATAAAACTTTAAAAAATTGCGTATGTTTTTGAGAATGACTTTTTATCCCATATGTTATTGAGAATGACTTTTTGCCACCCATGGGGCATAACCTCAGTTTTTACCCATGGCAACTGACCATAATTTAGGATTCATTGAGTCTGACCAGATTTACCCCATGGGGTAGTATGTCGGGCAATACGGTACAGTTAAAACAGTGCTAAACAAAAAAAATAAAAACTTCATTACGTAATCAAGCAAATAGCAAACTAACAAGAGTCGCGTAACGCTACAAAACATTTCTCGTCAAGCTCTACACTGTCGTTAACTACAGGATTAATTTTTCTATGCTCTAAAATTGATTTTACATCAATGTTACGAATTTTCTAAATAAATATAACGTCATTGAGCCAACAGTAAGTCAAGATTGCATTACGACTTAGACTTATAATAAAAATACAGTATTATAAAGGCAAAGGCTATAGGCTGAGCCTAAGGTTAAGCGGCTTAAAACTTTAATCGCTACTAAATTTATCACATTACAGTATATCGATGTGATTAGATGATAGTTAAAAGATAAAATGTATAGCTTATCTAATTTATTAATTTAAAATTATCAAAACAAGTGATAGCAGATATATTTAATTACAACTAAAAATATAATAAAAATTTCCTTTACGTCACGCATTTTATTTTTAATACAATAATTATTAATGATAATCATATAATATATACGGTATGCTTATAATGGTTTTGTCTTAAAAATTTAAAACTTGATTCACACAATAAAACATTTAAAACAGAAAATAATTATTTGTTTAGGGTATACTCGTAATTACGCCAATACGGTATACGGTATGGTAAATAATTATTTATTTAAGTTCTAAATTGATTTATTTTAATATATAACTATCATAATGCTAAGAATATAACAAATTCAATAAAATAAATATCACGTTAATTGTTATACTGTAAAGAATAACAAACTTGATTTGCTTAACGCAATCAATTAGTAAAACGTAATATTTGTGATTTAAGTCTTGCTATTTCCTTATTTTTATTAATAATTTCCTGGTCGCGTAAGCTTATGATTGTTTTCAATTGAGACGTCTCTTTCTCTTTTCTTTCCAATTTTTCTTCGAGACTCTTAATTAGTTGTTGTTCTTTATTTAAGAAGAGGAATGAATTTAATACTTGATGAGTATTTGGTCTAAGATTTGGATCAGCATTCGTCAAATCTAATATCATATCTGAGACACATTTCCTTCGGTTTAGTAAATTTTTAGGCAGCACTCTGTTCACAGCGATATCACAAACGCACTTAACTTTTTCCATTTCAGTCGAAAGAGGATAAAACAATTCGAATAATATAAGACCGAGACTATACATATCGGCTTTATTATCATAAGTTGAGCCAAGTTTCTGTTCAGGTGCGGCATAGATCGATGTTCCCAAACCTCGAGTGTGATTATCGCTCTCACTTAAAGTTCGAGTTCTTCTAAAGTTATGGCTGTGAAGAGATATTTCTTCGTTATCAATGCTATTATGGAGCGTTGCTAAACCAAAATCACCGATTTTCACTTTGTTTCGCTCATCTAAACTGAATAAAATATTTTGTGGCTTTAAATCGCGATGAATGAGATGTCGCGAGTGAATAAACTCTACGCCTTTTAGCACTTGTCGAAAGAGATGTAATGATTGCTTTTCATCGATTTCGAGCGTTAAATCATTGTCTCCACTACTGTCGTGATTCTTAAAAATTTTATCATTTCGCTCTCTTAACCAAGTTCTCAAATTTTTGCCACACAACTCCATTTGAATATAAAGAACAGCACCAAATTGGAGACATGCGAGAGAATAATCTTGCTTTTCTTCCGCAAAATTCATGTTTGAATGAGACTCTGCAATATTACTTTCTTTGCAATGTCCATATTTAATAACAGAATCGCTTAAACATTTCGACTCATTTAGATTTTTATTATTCGGTTGATGTCCCAAATCAGAAGATGACGAGCAAAACAATTCTTCTTCACTCAATTCTGTGTATGAATTCATATAATCGTTATCGTCATCATTACTTAATTCACTGATTTCTATGTTATTTTCATTAATTACACTGTGTTTAGCATTATTTATCAATTTTTTCGACCTTTCGATTCTGATACTGCTTTTCGACGATTCTTCGAAACGAATAGATACGTCATTGTCGTTGTTTTTCGATATATTCATCTTGTTATTTGTAACGCTTGTCATTTCTTCATTATTTCTTTCTTCAGCTTTTGAGTTCACATCCTTAATCTCTTGTGACGACCAATTTTCGAGCCACGCTGTCTTATAAGCGACAACATTTGGATGCGACGACAAATTAGCGTATAATTCCACTTCACGAGTAATTTTTTTAAATGCACTCATATTTTTGTAACGAAATCGTATTAGTTTTACCGCATAATTGCAATTATCGAAAACATGTTTTGCCATTTTTACGACACCAAAACCTGTATAATATACAGTATTTCATAGTTTAAAAATTTAATGCTAGCTTATCATAATATATAGATTTATGGATAAAATGTGAGAATTAATAATAGTCTGCAGAAATAACATTTAATTATGAGTTTTTATTTAAATTTAGTACATTTTAAGCATAGATCAGTAGTCATCTAAACAATAAAAATAATGGTTTTATAGTTCATATTATTCACAAGTTTCATATTAAGCTGATTCACGCGACTCAACACATAATTAAAATACAAATTAATAAATCAATTACAGGTAAGTTTATAACAATTTTCATTGTTGGACAGCTTAATAGGAAACGAGTATTTGCTTAATATGTGATTAAATAAACGCGTGATAATTAATAGTAGTTATGATATTAATAATGAAAATAAAAAATAGTAAGAATGGTAAAAATAATAACCTCCTTCTTCAATGAGACCCAAATCATTAAATTCGTCTTTATAGCGGTTATACGTATTAGAAAATGGAGAATAATGTGGTTCAGTATTGGATTGAAATGAAGGAATTGTGGTTCCATATGACGATAATGTTTGCCTCAAACGAAATACAATCAACTCTCGAATGTGATGTAACGAATCTGATTTATACGACGATCCGATTATATTCATGCTCTCTAATCGTTGACACAATAAAAGGAAGAGTTGTTTGTGTTTGGTTCGATCGGTCTCGTGATAACCACAGAAACACCAAATAAGCGCTTCAATCATCAGATATGTTGGAGCTCTTCGTTGAAGAGCAGTAAACGGACACATTTTCATGCATTCGTCGTATGAAAGATTTTCATCATTATTTGGTTTAATATCATCATTATTATCGTTATTATGGTTCGTATGAATAGGTTTTTGAGATTTTGTGGGCGCATTGCCATCGACACCATCGCAACCATTTTCCTTTAAAGTTCTATTTAATTCATTAATGATTTCATTATCGCAATCATCAGTTCCGTCATTCGCATCGAACTGTAATATTGGCTCTAAAACTGGAATCGATTTCATATTTTGTTTATGCAATAATTTGTGATTAGTTTTGGTATTCATTGTGATCAGACTGTTATGTCGATGTCGTTAACAATACGTTTTCACTTATACTAAAACTAATACTAAGCTTAATATCCATTTCACTATCTATTAACGCAAAATTCATCATCAAATTTATATTTAAGATTAATTTGATGTACAAATTAACGAATGGTTGATTTGTTGATTAAAGGAATCAAGTAAATATTAAATGATTAGTTAAATCACATTAAATGCATATAAACACTTATAAACACATATTACAATGTATTATATGATGTCATGTGATTATTTTAAAAAACAGTAAAAGTAACGAAAGTGTATACACATAGTGTTCGTAGACTAATAAGTATACCATACACAGTGCTGCTCCAGCGCTACAGTATATTACAACACTATCACAGGTACTGTAACAGTACAGTACACTCGTTAGTTTAAATGATTCATAGAAATTTCTAGAATTATTTAGAACAAATAATGGTAAGATTAATTTTAAAAATCGCGAGCACTTAAAAACGATTTTCGGGTCTCAATGTTGGGATTTTTCCTGATTGATGATGATGTTCTCAAAAAATAATTTATGCTTCCAAAATAACTAATTAAAAATATATATCACTCGATATACTAACTAAAATAACCAACTGAGCCGTGAACATGTTTAATACTTTTCCTAACTCTCATTTAGAACCATTACATAATAAACTTCTTAAATATATATCCGTATTCTTCGTTTAGAATCTTTATTCGTGAGAATAGAGAGACTTGAGTTACAGTTACCGTTAGTCAATCGGTGAAAAAAATCCATGTTTAATAAAAGCGTGACAAAAAATAAAGGCTAACGTGACGTCAATTTTTAATATGTAAATGTACTGTGAAAAGTGACGTCACATAAGCCTTTAATTTTTGTCACCCTTTAATTTACCGCAAAATTATTTAAAGAAAAATGAGCGCATTTACGGTTAGTTATAACCAGGATCCGGATAAATGCATACATGCATATAAATGCATGGAAATGCATAAAAGTTGAGTTTTTCTGTTTGTATGCATATTGAAAATTTCGAAAATAGATGCATATTTTCACAATTATTGTGAAAAACGTGGAAATATTTAGCACTATTTTTATTCTCAGATATTTTAATAAAGAGAAATAAAATCTGAATAAAATGTTGTGTTTGAGAAATAAAATTTGTTGGTTTTGTTGGGTTTTAGAAGAGTCAAAGTGAAGAAAAGTGAAGAAACTAACGAAATCAAGTTTTATTTAGACAAATAACACGTGAAAATATCAAATTTTAAATATATATGTGAGTAAAAACGAGTACTTAAACGATAGATATTTAAAAATAACTTAATATTTACCTTTAAATAAGATATAATTAAAACTTTTATAATATTTTCGCATTGTTTTTGATGCATATAATGAAGATTTTTAGTGCATAAATGCATACATATTTGTTTGGTTTTTTCGTTCATATTATCCTGATGCTGGTTATAACGGTCTGACCGCACATACAGTTTTGTCTCTGCATACCACTGCGCGCTGTCGTTCAAAGCCCATCCCATGTCATTGTGATATAAGCTAACTTAACTCGAACTGTTTGGAAACATAGCCTATTGATTGTCATAAGCTTAGAATTTTAGTTCTTATGTGCATAATTTAATGTTAATTTAAATTAAAGTTAAACCAATACTTTTTTCAATCATGTTTGTTATCTTTTCAATATGAAATAAGGTTAAACTTCTAAACTTGTATGGATAACTCTCACTAATCATTTTTGATTGCTATGGCATCTTATTTGAGTTCAATATACGCACAGAATAGTGTATTAAATGATTCAAATTTAGAGAATACTTCAGACAAAAACTCTAAATTGATCACAAACAGTGCAAATCCTAATGAAAGTGGAAATGGATTAATTAAATCCGATTCTTATATATGCGGATTACCATCGCAAACAGTTGACAGGTTTTTACCAATCATTTTACTTAATTGTATGTTAACAATTATTATAGGTTTGTAACTATTTTTATAAAAACTTCTTAACGGGTAAGTATTATTTTTTTTCAAAGAAATTATTAATAATAATCTGATTTGTAATTTGTAATATTTTTTATGAAATTATGAAGTATCCAGTGATCACAAATGTTAAGTTTATAGAAGAGATGCTGTCTATTAAGTTTGTATTGTTAGTACCTGTATATTGTGTGCTAGACTTAAAAAAGTCGAATAAATTGGAAATTCGCTATAAATAAAACCCAACACGATTATATCCTAATCTGACCGAACGATTTTGTCAGATATCCATCATATGTCTATTATGTGTATTAGAGTAGTAAATCGTTGAAATTTTCAGGCCCGAGCCCGATAGAAGCCCGAAAGTTTAAAATTGGGCCCGGCCCAAGCCCGATTATCTCATAAAGTCAAAAGCACGGCCCGATCAGGCCCGATTCAATAAATTACGTACAAAATTGTTTTATTTAAAAATCTTCACAATATGACATTAAAACGATTGATTATCCACTTTAAAAGGTTTTGTTTGAGTTTTTATCATCTGTTTAAATTAATTTAACAATAACTATACGAAAACGTTTCATTTTAAATATTTTATTATTTCTAAATTATATAAAAAGCCATTATTCCATAAAAATTAGAGAAACATCAAAGCCTGACCCGGCCCGAATTTTTTAATATTAGGCCCGAACCCGGCCCGGCCCGCGTAATATTGTCGGGGCCCGTTTACTAGTCTAATGTGTATTAAGATTAAATAGTGTATTTATAAAATTAAATCAAAAAAAGTCAAATTGTATAAACCAAAACCAGTGACAACATTAAATTATAGTTCACGAAATTTAAAAATTCAAAAATCAATTTTTAATTCAAATCTTTTTCTAATATTGTTTTAATTCATCAACAATTTATATTAACATAGAGTCAATCTGCTTTAAAAACAACTCTACAGTAAAGTAGTTTTGATCGGGAAATCAACGCATCAATTATTATCGTTGACTTACAGTAGAATTGCAAAAATAACACCTAAACACATAACTTTTAATTTTATAAAAATTATTGTAAATCTAAGGTAGTTTTAATGAAACTCCTTACAATTATACACAGAATTTTGCATATAGTAGTATCAAGAATGTGCCCAAATTTGTTTTTACTATAAAAATAAAAAGATTTCTAAATTTTTAATTTTACTTTTTTAGGGAATAATATAAAGATTTAATTGAATTTAGAGTATTGTTTTAAAGTTTACTTTTGTTTTATTCGTTAAATTATGAATCTATAATTAAACTCTTAATATTCTGTTTCAGTCTATTTTATAAGACGATTGAATTTAGTCTTATTAAAACTCTTATTAGATGCTTCTTACTTTCATTTCTTCCTTTCCCTGATTCTCTCAAACTTACAAACACTAACGATAAGACCAACAAATACTAAATTATGTAAAATGCGATTTCATTTAATAATTTATAATTTATTTCTGTTGAGATCGCTTAATCGGTTTTTGACAATTTTGTTATTTTTATGAGATAATAATAATCTGACAGACAGGAACCTTACCTTATTTTAATAGTTAATAATGTTCGAATCTCTGACAACAACTTATCTTCATTTACTCTGAGACAGCCCTTATAAATTCTAATAAAATCTAACTGTTTTTCATGAGTTAAATTATTTATATTAATATAATAATTACTAAAAGGTGTGTCAGATTTTATACTTCTTTCAAACTAAATTTAAACTGTTTTAAAAGTCATGAAAAGTAATAATTATAATTTTTAAAAATCAAGGTATAAATTCACGAAATTTATGCTTCCATTATAATCTAATTTGGACTCTAGTTTATAGTAATTTTTATGATTTGTATTTTATGGAAACCAATGGGGGTTGACTTTGGATATATCAATTGATTGAGCTCGAAAAGTAATAATTAAATGGGGTTTCACAATAATTGTAGCCCTGTTGTTGTTGTTGCTCCGAAGGCTGTACGCTAGAGCTCGCATGGAATGGAGTTGGAGTTGAGAAAAATGCTTAAAAATAGTGGAGTTAGAGTTATAAATAAAAAAATGAATGGGAATGGAGCCGAGCTGGAGTAAGTTTTTTATGCTAATGGTTGGAGTTGGTTGGAGTCAGAAAAATATTTATTGGAGTTGGTATGCAGTTGGATGAAAATCTTGTTTTTGGAATGGAAATTTTAATTTCCATTCAAAAATTTCTACAAATTATTTTGCGTTTTCATTGATAAAAACACATTAAAAATGATAATAAATGATTTACAATAATTTCACAAAAATGTGCAAATAGTTTACTTTATGCATGCTTTATAAATTTAATTCTAAACCTTAACACCAAAAATAGTGTTGGAGTTGGAATGAGGCTCTAGTGGAGCTTATTGTAGTTGGAGTTCAAATTTAAAAATAGAGTGTAGTTGGACTGGAGTTGGAGTAATTTTTAAGATTTTATGTGGAGTTGGTGTGGAGTTGGAGTGAATGTCTATTGGAGTTAGAGTATACTTTTTCAAAATTGCGAACTCTACTGTACGCTATGAGTTACAGCACTCCTCAGGTCTCGAGAAAACGCGTGACTTGAGTGGGGTTTCGTCATAGAGAAATGAGTGTATGTCAGTTGCGTAGGAGGAAAGTTAGTGTGGGGGAGGAGCAAGAAAAATGGCGGGGAACTATTTCGGGGTGGCTCTTGCAGAAATGGCAGTGGTAAGAGTCTGGGGAGTGCTTGGGGTTTTGGGATAAGGATATGGTTTCATGCGTAAAAGGGTGTTATTGCTGATTGATTTTATAATTTTCCATAATGTGCGGGTTGGTTTTGGGACTTATTTTTTCAATGTTTTCTTGCCAGAATGATTTTTCGTATTTCGAAATGTGGTTTGAGATTGAGTGTGTGAGAGATTTGAGTTTAATTTGTATGGGTTATGGGTTGTAATGGGTTATTTGATAGTTGAGAGAATTTCGTTGAGTTATTATGGATTTTATATCTGGTGTAAGACATAAGGATTCAAGGGAACCGAAGGGAATAAATAGTTTAGAGGCAGTTAGTATTTTGGATGTGAACTGTCTGGTGGCTTTGTTTATCGAGATGAATTATGATGAATTAAAGTCTGCGAGGTTGTTATCGATTAAACTGGCTTTTGTGCTTATTGTTAAGGGATATGTGAATGGAAAGGTGATCAGATGAGAGATAGGGTGATTTAGGCAAGGAGTGGAGGGGTACTAGACTATAGTGAGCTATTGATATGTCTGCGATGTTGAGGATGTGGGGGATGTGTGAATAGAGATTCTAGTAAAAGTTTCGGAGTTTAAGATACAGACTGGAGAAATGTCTAATTGGTAAACAAGAACCAGACAGCTAGTGTCTAGATTTGGAATTTGTACCAAAGGGGATGGTGTGGGTTTAGGTCGCCGAGGATTATTGGTTTTGGTAGGTTGATTAAGTGGCGGATTTCAAGTGAGGTCATTTAGGATATTTGCTGATGGGGTAGATATACGTTGATTCGGGTTTATTCGGAGTTGATTCAAGTGGATATTTGTAGTTAAAGTTTTAGCAGGGGATGTTTGTAATTCAAGACTGGGAAATTAATCGATTTATGTATGAGTGTAATTAGACCGCCGCCACCTGTAGTTTTGTGGGGACGATCTCTGCGTAGTGTAGTATAGTCGTTGAATTTTGGCGTTTTATCAGAGAACTTGTTTGGTTTCTTGGATGACTGGACAAAATATTGTAGTTGGTTAGGGTTTTGTCGGTTAGATCGAGAAAATCACAGTCAGAGAAATGCTTATTCAAGAGCTGTCTTAACGAAACATAATTAAATTACCGTTTAATTTATAATTGTTTTGATTATCATTTGCATTGTTTAAATTATTCTCTTATATTTAATAATCCATATTTTTATTTTGAAAGTTGCTGTTTAGCTTAGAAGGTTCAAAATGCTTAATTAATCATACAGTAATGTTAGTGCTATAAGAAAACTATTTCTCATCAGTAGTTTTTGCTAATTAGTAGTTTTACTTTTTAAAGCAAACCGAATTGTTAACACTAATACTAAATAAACCATAGTTTTTATTTGATATACTGTATAAACGCAATGTTTCTAAAATATTTTGGACAAATTATTTAAGATTTAGATATTTTATAATAAAGTAATTTTCTTTAAAATAGTTGCTCTTTTAATTAATAACTATAAATTTTAATATCAGCTAATAAAATCGATTTCCAACAATTAATGCCAGTTTTATTCTATAAAATCGAATATTAATCCATTTATAAATTATTTAACAAAAGTTTAATGTATTTAATTTTAATTAATTATTCACAAATCAATTCAAGATCCTGGGAAACTCGCTATATGTTTGGTGAAGTCAAGAAAAGTGTTAAAATGACATTTCAGGGTCGAGTGTATAATTTCTTAGAGCGTCCGAGTGGTTGGAAGTGTTTTCTTTATCATTTTACTGTGTAAGTTTCGGTTTAAGATTTATTATTAGTCGTTGCATAAGTTTTTTAATATACGTATTCAGTATAATTATATTTATTTTAAATTTTAATAATTATATGATCGTTTAAATTTTTATCATTTAATTAAGATACGGTGATTATTATAATAAAATAAATAAAATTATTAATAAAATATTGAAATACTTATTTTGTTTAATTCAGAATCAAAAATTTTAATATCGCTTAGAAATCTCATTATCATAAATTGAAAAATAATTGAAAAAAGAGGACTGCATTCTGTCTCAAAAATTATATAAATAATTTATATAAAAGTTTTTATTCACTTACTGGACAATTGTATTTATCCACTTGAATATAGGATAATATTTATGTATTTATATATTTATATCAGATGTATTTTTGTAATATTATATTAATTGAATCAAACTTTCAATGCAAAGTTATTTAAACAATATTCTCATATATCC
>JAQGAW010004579.1:0-10716 GCA_034698025.1 Phthiracarus crinitus | reverse complement strand
GATCGAGAGTTACGAAAAATCACCGCATATAAGAACAGAACCGTCAGACTTTAGCACTGGAACTATATGTGACGCCCAGTCCGACTTCAAACCCTTAGTGATAAACCAAATTTTTCGAATCGATCCAGATCTACCTAGATTTTAGATCGTAGAGCGTAAGGGATCGACGTGGTTTACAAAATTTAAAGATTAAGCCGTCGCGTAATTTGATTGTAGCTTTAACCTCAGTTACACATCCCAACTCGGATGTGAATAGATCTGGATATTGCGCGCATGTTTTTAATAGACATAAAAGTATGGAAAGATAAACCTAATAATATTCCAATCAATAGGAAACTTCGCCATTAAATCGCGCCCAAGTAGAGCCGGTAATGTCTTCGACTTCAAAACGACTAGCGATGCAGTACCAGTTGTATTGTTAATTGTAACCGAAATGTTGAAAGTTCCATCCACAGGAAGGACTTTATTGTTGTACGTTCGAAGAACAACGGATGATCTGGAAATAGTTTGACTCCCGATTGACTTCCAATAATCCAAACCGATAATTGTATGTTTGGCTCCAGTATCCAACTTCATATGTACGACATTCGAGTTGATGGCCACTGGAATAATTATCGCATCTGATGTGGACTCCTTCGTTGTATGTAATATCGTTCCAACCGATCCTTTAGTCTTGTAGAAGAAGAAGTGCATACTTTCGCCGTGTCCCATTGACAGTTGTTGCGGATTGTGTTAATATGTCTGCAATCCGGAGCCCAGTGTTCCTTAGATCCACAGCGATGGCATTGGTTGGCAGAAGAAGAATCAGTGTTCTGCGGTAAAGCAGCGCGCCGACCATTGCCTTTGGTATTGATTCTTTTGACTTTGTCGATCTTCTAAACCACTGATAACGATGAAGACTATTGAAAATTAATCTCTTCCTTGTTCTAGACTTACAATTGGTTTGCCAAATGAACAGCTTTTTCGAAAGTTATTTCCTTCTCGTTTAATAAGCGTCGCTTCGTTGAATTCGATCGAATACCAATGACGAATTGGTCGCGAAGTATCTGCGGCTGGAATTACCCATAATTACAGTGTTTAGACAGCCTCTTGAGATCGACGACGAAGTTCGCGAGAGACTCCTCATCACGATGTTGACGAGCCAAGAAGGTATGTCGTTCGGCGACTTCTAGAGATGAAGGATCGAAGTGATCCTTGAGGATTGCCACCAATTCATCCAGATACTACTTCATGGGATCCGCAGAAGAAAAAAGGTTGACCAACAATTCGAACATCGATTCGCCCATCAACGAGACGAAGACGTTGACGCGTTGTGCCGATTTGATTTCGTTGGCGTTGAGGAAGGCCTGAAGACAGACGACATAATTGCTGAATTTCATAGTCTTCGGGAATGATGTGATACAAGAATAATGTTATTTGCATATAATCATTAATACAATTAACGTTTGATGTTTTTGTAACAATTATTCAGTTAATTTAAATATTTGGACTATTTTTTAGTATCTTGATTATTTTGATTCTTGTATCACATTATTCTTCACTATTTTCCAACCGTTAACCGAGAAATACAGAAGTGCTTTATTCCAGTTTACTTTAAAATGTTCAAAATATTTATTTAAACTGAAGAGTTGTTACAAGAACATCAAACGTTCATTGTGTTTGATGCATAATGTAATACTTTGCTAAATATAATTTTTAAAATTTGTCTTTAGATGAGCTCATTCTAAATATTCTCTGGTGCAATTAATTTAAAATAAGTGCTTACAATATACTTAACTAATTTCCACAACTACCCAAAACGTCTGAGTGTATTATTTATGTCTGTATTGATTCTTGGCGACTCCTTATGGCTCTTAATCTATAAATAGAACTCTCTCAGAGAAAATTTAATTAATTTAAGAAATTAGTAAATGTAAAATGGCATTTTTATGTGAAAACTGTGAAAGAACATTTTCCAAATCATCTAATTTACTTCGACATAATAGGCGATTTCATAATGAGAATATATTATCTAACAAAAAGATCAAATGTAATGATGATTCAGATGATTCCGATGGTTCCGATGTATCGGAAGTAATCGAGAGTGTTTCAGAAAGTGAAAATAATGTAACGGGTGAAGACAATGGAAATGATCTTTTATCAATTGATACAATGAAGATATTAGAAAATACAATAATGTCAGCACAGACAAATATCATTAGCATAACTAAACGCCAGATAAGAGAAATTGTTTACAAAAAAGAAGGTTATGACACTGAAAGCGAAAATGAAGATGATATTGAAATGTCTGATGACAATAACGACGATAATGAAGATGACAATGACGACTTTGAAGTAGAATTAGATTCTGAACCTTTATCGTTATTGCGCCACGTATTTAGAGCTGCTTCTAAAGGAATATTAAAACTTAGCTTTAAAATGTTGGATAATATTCTTGATAACTTATCTGCTTTAAATTTGGATTAAGCATTTTAATTATGTAGACTAAACCGGAACTAACTCCTCGCCGCAACCCACGGGTTTAAAAGAGGGCACTGGCATGGCCTATGGGGAAGTTCCATAGGCGCTAAACAGTGAAAATATTTTTTTACACGAAATTACACGAATAAAATTTTCATTAAACTTATTTGGCTAACAGGACTTTTAATTTTATTTAATGACATGACTTTTATCTGGATCATGACAAATATGAATCTAGTATGCCTCTAAGTAATCATATATATCTCTAATGACTCTAATAACTCTTTAATGACTCTTTAATGAATATTTAATGACTTTAATTACTCTTTAATAACTTTTTAGTGACGATTTAATGACTTTTTAATGACTTTAATGAATTTTTAATGAATTTTTAATGAATTTTTAATGACTCTTTTACAACTAGTTAACGAATCTTTAATGACTGCTTAATGATTCCTTAATGACTTTATCGACTCTTTTATGACTCTTTGACGACTAGTAAACGAATCTTTAATGACTCCTTAATGACTCTTTTATGGCTCTCTAATAACTCTTTAATGACTTTTTAATGACTCTTTAACGACTAGTTAACGACTCTATAACGAAATTTTAATGACTTTTTAATGACTCTATATGTAGTCTATAATGACTTTTTAATGCTTCTTTAATGATTCTTTATTGACTATAATGACTTTTATGATTCTTTAACGACTCTTTAACGACTTTTTAATGACTCTTTAATGCTTCTTTAATGACTCTTTATTGACTATAATGACTCTTTTATGATTCTTTAACGACTCTTTAACGACTTTTTAATGAGTTATAAGGGTATCTGAAAAATATGTGCAAGCATGGGTCAGAACCCCCCTAATTGGGAAAAAGGAGGGCACAGATAATGCCTAAAGGAAATTCCTTAGTGCGCTCAATTGTGATTTGTTTATTACTTCCTTTTAAATATAATTTTTTTCTGGGGGGGATATGACCCATGCGTGCACGTGCACGCATGGGTCATATCCCCCCTTACTACTTATGACAAAAAGTTGTGAGGGATTTTTTCGAAAAAGTGCCTCACAAATTCTAAATAATTTACTTTAGGAGGAGTTGAAATAAAAGTGGGCGTGGCCTATTTACCAATTCATCAAAAAAGTTAATTTGTAGATGTGAACGGGCCGATTAAATCATATAGCCTTAAAATAATTATATTTCTTTATTCAATAAAATGTATTTAGTTATATTTCAGGGTATAATATAAAGTGATTACATTATAAATGTTCATTATCTTTATTGTTTTTATTCATAGTGAGTTTTTATTAATTGTTCTGAAAATGATTATGTTCAGAGAAAAAGTTATATTCTGTTAATGATTATTAGTTATTATATCCATTTATAGCTCATTAGAGGTCGATATAACTCAATGAAGGTCGATATAGCTTAATAAATGTCGATATAGCTTAAATTAGCTCGATAAAGCTCAAATGAACTTGATTTAAATCAATAGAGGTAGACAAGTTAATAGAGGTCGAAATAACTATAATTAGGTCGATATAACTCAATAGAGGGCAATACAATTCATTAGAGGTCGACACACACCAATAGAGGTTTATATGATATAATAATATACAATTTTATCAGTTCATTTTAATTTTCTAAATTAATATATCTTTATATTGTCATTGATCGTAATGACAATATATTATATATACTACTATTTCGATCACTTTCACTATAACGTCTCACACTTCTACGCACACCATATCGATGATCACAATCAGAGTCGCTCTATCGAAGACATAAACGTATTAAAAATGCCTCTTTATTCGGCGGCGCTCTTTGTTACATTTCATACCCCTAAAAACGGCATTTTTAATACGTTTAAGTCTTCGATAGAGCGACTCTGATCACAATGCGCACCACTTATTGGCATACAATCTATTAAAACACCGAAACAACGTTACGGCAGCTTTGGAATTGTTTCGTCGGTCAGCCAACAAAGGAAACCCGCAATCGGCGTATAACTTAGTGGTTTTACCCATTTAAGTGGTTATCGCACTGATGTGCAAAAAAGTAATATCAAAATCATAATTGAAAGAAAAGATATTTTATGCATCAGTTTTTCCAATTCACGGGTGAAATAAAACATTTGCTTAAGTATGTGGCAGATAATGGTGTGAAAGAAGCGAAGGAATTGCTTAGAGGATTGTTTAGACAAAATTCCAGTTATTGTTATATGGATTGAAAACTATTATAATTTTATTTATTTATTTATTAAGTAAACGCTGAAATAATAAAATGCTCACACATTTTGATTTCAAAATAACCACGTTTAGTAGTATTTGAAACTTTATTTCACTAAAGTTATACATTACATATATTTTAATAAACCAAATACACTATTAATATTATAACGATAGTATTATTATTGCATTGAGAAAATTTATTATCGATATTAGACTAGTATATCGTTAGGATTATTTATCCCGAACCCGACTACAATCGGACTTGTCTCAACCCTAACCGATCCCGACAAGCTACAACTCGAACCGATCCGACTAATTATCAAAATATTTTTATAATTCTACTAATTTTACTAAATTTTCTAAAAAAAATATAAATAATGTTAAATAATTAAATTTTAATTAAGTTATTTTTCAAAACCCGACACGACTCTACCCAACCCGAAAAGTTTTGAACCCGAAAATTACCCGACTCGAACCCTACATTTCTGGTAAACCTCTACTAGTCTATTGATTATATTAGATTTATTAAAAGCTATTTTATTAACTCAATTTGATATTTCGATGATTTTATAAAATACAAAACTATGAGCGCTATTATCTAAAAGAACAAAGAAAGAATAAGATTTAATTGTTTGCTAACAAATAAAGTTTGCTTTTAAATCACTTGATAAAATTTGAAGTAATTAATAATAAATAATTTCCAACAATAAAGACCAATATTTTTCTTTCCAATTCTTTCAATTAATGAAAGCGTCTGGAGATTAAAATCAATTAATTTTCTCTTTTATATATAAAATATTTAAAATTAAACTTTTAATATTTACCTTAAACCGAAGATTATACGAAAATTTATTACTAATAGATATTGAATTTAAATATCTATACGATTCGTTAGCCTTTAAATAAATAGACGATGCGGTGTTCAGTATAATTATTAGAAGAACCGAAAGAACAAATACCGGGTATATATAAAATAGTCTGAATACTATTCTCATTTGCCCATAGATAACCAATGCTAAGTACATGCATATTAATGAAGAAAATATCAGATAAATTGCTAACAATATTTTCGAAATATAACATCGGTTATAATCGTTAATAGTGTTGAATAATAATTGAAGCGATGATAAAAAATATGTTAATTTTTTCTGATTAACTCGCTTTTTATTTTTCGCATAAAGTCTAAGTTTGTCGATAATATTTGTCAGCCGTATATTAATATAATAACAGACAATATAAAAATATATTAATTGATAGAATAGTATATTTGTATAGAAGTAAACGCTAAGAAAGAATATGACACTCCAAGGAATTGCATATATTATAAACTGAATTAATGTACAGTTCAGGTAATAAGGGATATGCGATGGTATTATCGAAACACAGATATACGGAATAAACTTTTCCACCAGAAATAAAACTTTTGTCAATTTTAGTAAAGATTTTAAGTCAATTTCGCTTTGAATGCCAACATTTTCGGGCGATAATAACCCGGAAATCATTTCGAAAACATTTATGTATGTTATTTTATATCCCTTTTGATAATTATAGAAATAGATTATCTGTAGAATTATAATGAAGTGAAAACCAATAATCGATGATAAATTGGAGTTAGTTTTCGATGAAAGAAAATAAGTGAAATCACCAATCATTATAAAAGCAGTGGGATTTGTTTGTTTCAGAAATAGTGAAACGAGATTTCTTATCATAACTATATATGTTATTAGGAATATAAATAAAGGATTGCATAATTTATATCTGCGTTGGTTTGTCTGAGCAAATAGGGATAAACCAATTCGATATAAATGAGTTCCAGCGGATTTAATTGCCAATTCTGATGGAATCGGTTTTTGAAGATCAATGTAATTATTTCTTTTGTAATTTTTCATTACTATTGTATTCCGCATATTAAAATTGTAAGTTACATTTAAATGTTAAAATGTATATTAATTAAACTTTAATCAATGATTAACACATAATTAATAAATATCGTGTGATTTGCAAACTCGTGACGTCAGCTTCTTTTTAGTGTTTTAATTAATGATAAATCGATATTTCATTACGAAAGTTATACGATTGCGATATAATTTGTAAATTGTTTTCTGCTCATAAATTATAAATTAATTCCAAAAATATTATTATACTATTAAACTATTTTTAAATTAATATTTTAATTGAAATCCATAATTAATTCAATGTCTATAAATAAAAAACAAAGATATTAATAGGTTATTTGCTTTGTTTAAAGTAATAAAACCACAAAAATTAGCTCTTCAGCTCAGCATAGCTTTGACAAAATTAAGCTGAACTTAAACTATTTGAAAGCTCAATCAGTTCCACTATAAAAATTTATTATTTGATCAGATATCGCTCATGTTTTATAGATGACTTTAATTAATAGCCGAAATCATAGCATTTGCAAATTTATTATTTCTTAAATTAGATGCTAATGAATAAATAGATCTGTTGGAATCGGATTTTGGAGATCAATGCAATTATTAATTTTGTAATTTGTCACAACTGATATATTACGCATTATATAATTGTTAGTTACGATTAGTAGTATATTCAAAAAAGTATATTCAATAAACTTTAGTCATTAAAACAAAATTATCAAATATCGTGTGATTTGCAATCTCGTGACATCTCTTTAGGGTTTTATTTAATGATAAATCGATATTTCATTACGAAAGTTATATGATTACGATTTAATTTATCGTACTGTAGTTCTAAGCTAATATATTATGAATAATTCAAAAAATATGAATGAAAAATATTTTTCTACTCTTAAACTATTTTTAAATTCATATTTAATAAGATATTAATAATTAATGCTACTTTCCGTAAGTATCAAACAGAGTAATTTATAAAATGTATACATTGTTTAAAGTATTTTAATTGCGTGTTGCTATTAATTGATATTTATTATGATAAAACAAATGATTAATATAATAACCTTAACTCAGCTCTATAGAAGTCAATGCTCAGCTCAAAAAACTAGAGCTAAATACTAGTTCAGCTTTAAAAATTTATTATTTCTTAAGCTCAGCTCGCAGTTCAAGTAACGCTAATGTTTTGGTATAGATTTTTAATAAAAAAGCATATAATTAAATAGTAGTAAAGTATTATAAACAAACTCACATTGAATATATGCGGTTTGTCATTAATAGCCACAAATAAATGTTTAAATTAACTTTTAACATATAGATAGGACAGATCGTTTGCGGCAACCATAAATTTATAATTCGAGCAGGAAAATTCGGGCACCCGATAGAAAAGCCTAATATTAAGGATTACGGGCGGGTAATTTCGGGCAATAAAGATAAAATGTCGTATAATAAAAAAGATTTTTAATTAATGTTTTATTTTAATAATAACTTTATTAGTTAAGTGTTTATTCGATATAACCCCCAAAAATAAATTACTTTAGAATTATAAATATAAGTTTTAGAAAATTTTTTGTAACAAATTTGGAACTATTTATTTATGTTTTAAAAATATTATAGTTTTGAGGTAAAAACTTTAGTTTGTTAAATGTTTTTCGGGTAAGTTGCCCGAAATAATATCATTTGCCCGAAGAGTAAAAATAGAATTCTACATGCAAATATATGATATAGATAAAGCAATAGTAACAGCAAATTTCTTATTAAAAATATCTTATGTGTAGATTATTAGTAATAAAATTAATGATTCAAAAGCTTAATGACTATAAAAATTGAACTGAGTTTTTATATAAGTTCAAACTTTTAATAAATACACTTTGACTTTATTTGTGAGATATGATGTCAATGATAATAAATTCATTTAAACATTTCTAAGATAATCGTCTTTAATATTCAAAGTATTTTTAGAAACTATGAATTAAATAAACTTATTGTTCAATAAGTTTTATGAATTGGAAGCGACAAAAAAGTATTTAACTAATTCGGTCACAGTTTAATCAGAAATAGTAAAACGACTTAAAACAAAATTATATCATACATTAACAGTAGAGCTTAACCTGAATTATTTATATTCATTTAGTTTTATCATTATTACGTAAAAGAATGCCAACAAATAATGATATCGTGATAAAAGAATTACTGGTCACACTGATTACGTTGAATGATGAGACACAACAAGATATAAATGAGGTGATGATTGTGCACAAACATGTCATTCCAATTCTAATTAAATTGTTGGTTATGTTTTGGAAGCGTTGGACCATTTGCACAGCCATGCGATCATTTTAATATTTCTATTCAACGTGTTTAAGTGCGCACTGTTTGTTCAAACAAAGTATTGAATGCGATGCGTGTCCAAGAAATTATAGGAATGTTATCGTGGTTTACGAAGATATAAAAACTCATATAACAAAGTTCTTCATTTCAAACTTCTTTAATTTACTTTTTCTGATTGTTTCAACTCATTTTGGATTAGTTTATGGTGTTATCACAAAAACACGAACATTTAATTTTATTTTACATTTTTATTATTTACTTTATATTTTAATAATACAATACATACCTATAAATTAGACTTGTAAACGGATATCCGAAATGTTGGGTTCGGGTAGGATATCCGGAAAAATCGTCGGATCGGGTCGGGTCGGGTCGGGTCGGTTATTAAAATTTTTAGCGCATATCCGATTTATCCGATTTTTTAAAAATTTTTACAATGAATTTAGTAAAAAAATGTGAAAAATATACTCATTTTTTATTTTCAAACTTATTTGCAACAAAACGTTAATTAAATGTTCTACAGGTAATGCTTTAATAATTTTTAAAATTATATGTGATATTTTATAATAAATCTTTGAAAAATTATTATGAACAATAAAGTAAAGATTTTCGGATCGGGTCGTGTTGGATACAGCCGTGTCAGGTTCGGGTAGGGTCGGATACTACCCTATCGGGTTCGGGTCGGGTCGGGTTCTGAAAAGTCTATCGATTTACAAGTCTACTATAAAGATTTTAAAAACCGGAAAAGTCCATTATAAAAACCGGAAATTATTTCAAATACAAATAAAAGGTGTTTTTACAAAATTGCCATTTAATGATGAGTACGTAATGACCATTCATTCTCCTGATGTTGCGTTATATATATTAACAGTTATCTATTAACAATATTAATCTTAATTAACAGTTATCTATTAAATCAAAATCATTTGTTAAATTCATTTGATGTTTGTAATTATGATTTGCTTAATCTTCTATTTATTAAATAAATAATATCTTAATTTGATTTCTATGAGTAAAATACACATTTTTGATTAAAAACGTCACATTTACTGAAAACTGATTTCATTCATACATTGATTTATTCATAATTAAGGAACAAATCAATTTTTAAGTCTTATGATTTGCAAGATATGAAACTCCTATATAAATATTAACACATCAAATACCTTAATTAAAATAAAGAGTACTAACCTGATAATTAACAAATAGACAGACGTTGTCAAAACCATATGCTGTATTTCTCTAAAAAAGTGATCTAAAAATTTAATTTTATATAAGCAAAGTACAAAATTATCAATTTTATTATTTTTATTGTATAAATATGGTTTTTTTATACTATATCAAATAATACCATTGAGTGATTTTAAATTTTGAAAGTAAAATATTATACAAAAATTGAAAAATAACAATAAATTTATTTAGATATTTTTTACATTCATAATAAACGAATCAATTATAAAAGTTGATTTTTTAAAACACGCTATTGATTTAGCAGCTAAATCCAAGTTTACTGTGAACTCTAAATTAACATTTCGTCATTAAATTTAATTTTGTACTATTGATTTTACATTTATAATAATTTCATAATTTAGGTTATTTAAAATAAAATAAATTTTTGATTGATAACTATTTTTTATCTGACTTTGCAAAATTCAGATATATGGATTTGACCCTATCTGTCTGTCTGTCGTCACACTCTATGTTTATTAAGGGAATTTTTCCCTATATTTATTAAGGGATTTTACAATTCAAAAAAGACTCCTATCTCCCTTTATTAACATAAAGAACAAAAAAGACTC
>JAQGAW010004578.1:0-10718 GCA_034698025.1 Phthiracarus crinitus | reverse complement strand
TATCACTATCCATACTGCTTCACGTTTCGAAAGTAGGTCACGAACCGTCTCTGAAGCAGTTCTCTACTTATATATATTTATAATCTTATGCGAAGCATGTGCACACTGTTAGGCAAGTTTTTGTTCAACTCATATGATTTGAGACATAATTAGATCTGTTTTGAATTATTATCAATAAACCGGAGTGTGTTAACAATATTTCTTTGTGCTATCGCTAAGTGATGATCTTTAAAGAAATTTTAATTCGAGTTATTACTATAACTATTGCCGTTCTTTTAACTTTGATTCTACTATTATTCGTGACTATACCTGCACTATTAAAAACAGAAGTTCTCGTATATTTCGCAACATTATTATTACTACTATTCGTAGCGTTAATTCTAGTGCTAATGTGTTGGATACTGTTAACGGGAAAACATCGAAACATCCACAGTAGAACGCGATCCGGTATTCTAGGTATGATGTTAGAGGTATTAAGTCTAATCATTGATTTAAATTGTTTCGTATTAATGTTAAATAGAGCATAAAAGTGCTATCAATTGAAATCCTATTACTCTTTATCGTGTTTTAGATTGTATTCTTTTGTATTGTGAAATAGTGACTACTAATAGATAGCTTGTTATTGCACACTATTTGTTACTTAAACTAGGTTTTCAATTAAAAACTTATTTTAATATTTGCAACGTAACCAATTATTAAACTAGGAATCGAAATTATTTTTAGCAATACTACTCAATGTGATTTTGATTATCAGCAATTTTTTTAAACACTTTAATTTTAAATTTATAATTTTCAATACAATAGTATCCACAACACGCAACCAAAATAGAATGAATACAAACAGAATACGCACCAATTCACACCAAAACAACGATATTATAGTGAATCTTTCAGAAACTGTGCCACAAAGCAATCATTTTCGCGAATCTCTTACAGTAGCGCTTCCAAATGAAGCTGATATGAATACAGCGCCCCCTAGTTATGAACAAGTGATTAATGAACTTTTGGATGACCAACAACTCCCTGATTATACGGATGCAATTAAATATATTAATATTTAAATATATTTTAATATGTATTTTTTTATAGCGATTAATTGTATCCATGAGAATAGATTGATATTAATTTTTAATATTATAAAGCAAATCAAATTTAAATTGAGTTTCTATTACATTAAAAATGCGTGATAATTTAAATATGTTCACTGAAATGCATTCTGCTTTCGACAACGAAATAATTTTAATGGAATGGAATTTTAAAAATTTTATTTTTTTACTTAAAAAAATATAAAATTATTTTCTATTAATAAATTTTATTTTTAAAATATTAATCTCATTGAAGTGTATTGTTTAATAAATTGTTTAATTATTGCATGAGAAAGCGCTTATCATTCAATGTCTCAGATTGTATTCTTTCCAATTATAGATGTCCAAAAGTTAACCCGAGACTCGGACCCAGACTCGGGACTCGAGTCTTTTGAGGTCCAGATAATTGTCCGAGTCTTTAACATTCAAAGAGGTCCTATTCAAAGTTTAAGTATCATGAGTCCGAGTCCTGTAGCGAGTTCCATGTTTGTTGTTTAATCAGTGCCTACACTTATTACGTATTTTTAGATAATATTCATTTTCGAAAAACTTTTGTTTATACTGAATTATTATTGTTATTATTTTTTCAATAAACTTAACAATTTTTGTATACGGTATTTCACTAAAATTCAAGCTAACTGGTAAGCAGACAACTGTTTTGCTGTAGTTGTAATCTAAATAAATAATAAATCTATTTATAGTTCCAATCCTTATTATTCACAAAAACGTAAACATGCGCGCAATGTTTCGTAAGTTTTTATTATCTCATATGACTTGTGATTTAATTTTCAAACCTTTTAGAATATTAACTCGTATACTTAAACTAAATGATCAATTATGAAAATTTGAGTTGTTATATATATGTCGGAGTTATATTTACTTTGATAGTGCTGTTATTATTTACAAACATGGAAGTTCTCCTTTATTTCACATCTATATTATTGATTTTATTTTCGGCATATGAGATATTATATCAAATTGCCATACGAGGTATTGACACTGATTGTATTTAATGTTTAAATTGTAATTATTTAAATCGAGCATAAGATAATTGCTAGCCAATGGTAGTATTACTGCAAATTTTTTAAGTTTACGATAAAATTAAGATTTAATTTAGGAAAACATGGCATACTTATATAACCATAACAAAACGTAATTTATTGTTAAAAAACCCTAAATTGATTGAACATAACTTGTTATGGAAGAGTAGAAGTTGAGGCCAAAACAATTATATTTTGTTGGTTTAGCTAGAAATTATCAATAAATAAGTTAAACTAAATTTTTGCTTAAACTAAATTTTAAAACATATTTCTGTTGATAAATTATCCACTTTTATTAAACATGGAATTTAATTATTATTTCAGACAAAAGGATAATTTTGTTTTTTTTTGTACATTAGTATTCAATTAAATAATAGACTAGATGTGTGCATAATTATTAGATTTTTGATTACTTTTATTTATTCTTCGCGATAGATGAGCGAAATGCTTCGGCAAATACTGATAATACAACTGTTGCTCAACATATAATATTCACAGCACACGACCAGAATATTATAAATACAAACATAATGGACACCCATTCCAACCAAAGCAGTGATTTAGTAGTGAATTTGTCAGAAACTGTGCCACAAACCATTAATTCTAGCGTTACGCCTACAGCGCCGCTTACAGATTTTTCTATTGTTAATACAGCGCCTCCTAGTTATGAACAAGTGATTTGTGATGACGAACAACTTCCTGATTATTCGGATGCAATTAAATATAATTAAAAGATATTTTTTGGGTAATTGAAATGCTATTGTCATGAATGTTAAAAATATATATATACATATATATATACATTTTAATTTTTTCAAAATAAAGAGAAAATAAATTTGCTTTTTATTTAATATTTTTCAATTAATCTCAATGAAGTAAAATTTTATGGAAGACCATTAGTGATATAATTTAATTTAGGAATCCATTGTAATTGTATAATTTCATTATAGTTACATTTAAATTTTTATTATGTTATAGAAAATAGCTTTTTCAATAAATAGATTTTAAAATAATTTATTATGTCCTACTATTCCCAATTATGTTAAAATTAAACAATCTATTATGACGCATCAACTGATTTAAAAAATTTTAACCGAGTTATTTAAAATTTGTTATTAAATAAATGAGCTATGAATTTATTATTTGATAAATCTAGATTTCACGATATTTCCATTTTAATTTTAAAAAATTAGGCCTGAATTTTAATGTTTCAGTTAATTTTTAAAAAATTAAAAGTAAATATTATATTTTGGAATATTAGAATAATGATTTAAGCAAAAAATTGAAAATATAGAATATTATAACAAATTTTTTTATCAAAGCTTAAAAATTTAAAAGCTACTAATAGTTATAAATAAGAAAACTCGTTTTTACCCATATTTCCTAATAGTGTGAGGCATTTAAGTGAATGACGGTTGTGTAGCATAGCAATTATAGCAAGGATATACAATTAAACTATACAATTATACGGCCAGTGGAATAACTCCAACTTTTTTAAGCAGAGTTTTTGAAGCTTCTTTTATTATGTAGAGATAATTAATAATATGTATTACCGTAAGTTTCTTTGTAAAGCGCGCACCCCATGTATAACGCGCACCCCTTGTATAACGCGCATCTAATTTTAGGCTTATTTTAAAATAACGACACTTCATGTTATATTAGGAGGAATCGATTAATAATTAAATTAAAAAATTTTGAAGAAATATTTTTTATTTTTTCTCATAGATAACGCACACCCCTTGTATAGCGCGCACTCTGAATTTTTTCTTAAATTCCACTTTTTTCCTTAGATAACGCGCGCGTTATACACAGAAACTTACGGTAGGTAAAGTATAAAGAAAATTTGGTCGAAAGCTGGTGGAAGGATTTTAAAGATGTGGTTGCTAGTAATTACAATGCATTGCAATGTACTGCATAGCTATTCGGTGGAGCCATGAACTATTTTAGTGAAGTACATTGCAATTTATTGTAGTCAATACAAATCGCATTTTTAAAGGCCCTACACGAGACTATTTTTCACCCTCGACCGAAATTTCTTATTGCATTACATAATGTATATTCCGTAAGTATGACGTATAACGTGTTACAAGTCCAATATTTTACAGAATATGCTATAATAATGAGTAGCTTATAAACGAACAAAAAAACGTCGCAAAACGTTAGTGTTGTTTATGAACACATAGAATTAACTGTAGTGAGCCTTGTAACATGTTTATATGTCTAACGCAGTATTTTTGAATGCTATATTTCGTAACAAACCAAATGCTTTCTTTTTAAACACGTTATCTATCAACTTTTCTTACCAAAAGTTTACTATTGTTACTGGCGTAACACGGTTTGTACTTTTCCGGTAAATTCCGGTAATATTAAAATTAATATGAATATGTTTTTTATTGTTTTAAAATACATATCAATGTATAAACTTTAGTCTCGAATTACGTTATGTAGCGATCGGTCGCATATGTTTATTACTTACGTTTCTTTAATAAACAGTTAAAGCATTTATGTGTTTATTGTTATTTATTTGATTTTTCGTATTAAACGCTTATTAGTTAATTATATTAATTAAAGGTTTCGTGAGTTTAGAGTTAAATAATTAAGTGGACTCTATATCCGAGACAAACGGATATTATTGGATGGTATCGAGATATAGTATAGATAGCGAGACAATGATTGGTCAGTTCGACAATAGCGCGATATAGCCATTGGTATAGGGTTTGTACTCTCCAATTGCGTTACGACCTGTCTGATCCAGTAAGTTAGCGCGTGTCAGGGTTTGGCACGTATTGCTGGTGGAGGTGTAAATTAAATGATTTCCAAAATAAGATTTAATTAATTAATTTATTATTGAGTATAATTTGAACGGTTTTTACGTGAAAAAATTTATCATATGAATCATCAGAATTATGATATAGATCTGGACTCAACTATAACTCTTGAAAATAGTGAACCTTTTAGATTGTTTAGCAAATCTTTTCTACAAGACATAGATTTGGGAACATTTGGTATACGAATTATTCGAAACTTGCGTTATCATATTATTACTGGTGTGGACAACATTTCACATATAAACGATTCCTTGTTAGAACGCAGATATACTGTACGAACTAATACTGATGTTTTCGATTTGACTACAGAGTCTGACAGTTGTGATGATAACAGTGTTACATACAATATGAAAAAAGGAATACATTAAAACACTATCATTGATCCCAATGATTCTGATGTCAGTTTTCAGAGACAACAATACGCTCGACAATCAATCATAGATTTGGATGACCCTATCACGAACAGAACCCCAATGCCATTAACGACGAAATGTGTTAAAACGAATACTACTAACAATGCTATGTATTATCGATTGATGGCTGAAGAAGCGAACAAAATATTAGATGAGGCCAACAATTTATTGAAAGAAAATGTCAAACAGTTAAAAATTTTAGAAAATTAACGCAATAATTACGATGAAAACGCTAAACTTATTGATAATTTACAGCAACAAGTGAAACATTTGACGGACGAGTTAAGAGATCAATCGCCAGTTATGGCATCACAAGTAAATTAGCGCGTGTCGGGGTTTAGCACGTATTACTATTCTAGAATCGTGTTATTCAATTCCACAGATTGTAATCTTTACAATGATAAATAAACTTTAGTATCAATCTCTGATATATAATTTTGAATATTTTTTTTATATTACTGACTATTAACACTTCAGCAGAATAACGAGATAAAAATCGCCTCAAACACATTTTACGCGCTCTTACATTTATTACCCTAAAATTTATCTTATTGGGGTTAAGATATGCCTCAATTAATTATTTCTTAGTAGATCAGTGTTTTTTCGCTTCTTAGTTAATTAAACAAAATTTATAATAAGTGTAAAGTATGTTTTGGGCAATCAATTACCCCATAATATGAGTTTATGCGTAGGGGTGTAACGCATAAAATGTTATGCGCAAAGCAGTGTTTGACAGCCATAAAAACTTTTATTCCATAATACCTTCTGTACTATTTTTTCCGATGTAAGAAAATTAAGTTAATATTTAATAATAAGTTATTTAAATAACGAAATAACCATTGCTCATTATCAGACCCAAAAATTAACATTTAATTAAAATTTAGTAATTCTTGTTTATAATAATTCAACAAAATTCAAGCTAATTAGACAATAATTCACTTAAAAAACAACATCAATAATTCATTCGAAGGTAAATTCGTTCGAAGTAATACACATTCTCAGTAATGTTATTCTATTTAATGTCGTTTGTTGTAACGTCGTTCGCGCTAATGTCGTGACACTGTTTGACGGTAACATTCTTATACTATTGCAGTGTTTCTGAATGATAACAACAAAATAAACGTTAAATAAATACATTTCCGCTAATATTAAAAGGCGTTTATATTTACTTTTTATTTAAATCTTTTTATTTCTTCGAGTAGTTTTCGTTGTTTTAACAATTTTTTTATATTCTTAAACTAAATGATTGTTAAAGAAATTTTGAAACGTCATAAAACTATAATTATTGGAGTTTCATTGACTTTGATTCTACTGATATTATGTACAATACCCGCGAAAACAAAAATAAAATTTCTATTGTATTTCTCATCATTATTATTGATTTTATATGTGGCGTATGAGATATTATGTCGAATTGCTTTCCGAGGTATTAACACTTATTGTACTTAATGTTCACTTTTTTCATATTAATTTAAATGTAAATCGATCATAAATTTTTTAGATATTATAAGACTAAGCACATATTTCTTTTGTCTTGTACAAAATAATACGTAAATGATACGTAATTATATTAACATAACAAAAAGAAATTATTGTTTATGAAATTGTTTTAGTGGGCAATAAATTAAACATATTGTGGTGATTGAACTAGAAATTATCAATAAATATCATTGTCATCCGTTTGTTGCAAGAATTAAATTTTAAAATAAATATCTGCACAGCAATAATTGAGATTGTTTTGTGCATTAGTTTTAAATTACATAATATAATACGGGTGTATCATAAGCAACATTAAATCGTCTCACAAAAATTCGTCTCAATTTATAGGGGCTTCATATTTAGGCATAAATTATGCTCATATAAAAGACGCTCAAACCTTTGTGGAATAAAAATAGTAAGTATTTAGTGTGTTCGAGAGTCAGAAAGTTTTAGGGTTTACTACTCAATTTTCCTATTAAAGTGACCCAACTTTTAAACAACTCTATAGTAAGTTATTAAGAAAAGCGATAATAAATAAAATATTGAAAAGTCTCCTTAATGTTATTTAAATGAGAAAAGTGCATTATTTCGACATTACAATATTTTTATATTTATACTTAGTATAAGTTTTGCAAACAATTGTATAAGTATTGTACACAAATGTATCGATATAAGTTGTAAATTAGTTAAAACAATAACAAAACGTTTTTTATCTGACAAATAAAAGATGTTATGGTTGCTATAGTTTTTCAGTAAACTGAGACGAATTTTTGTGTGACGATTTTTTGTCGTTTGTAATAGTTTAAACAATTATTGTTGATTACTTTTTTATTCATCACTAAAGATGAGCGAAAAGTTTTCACAGCATTTCCTAAATATACAACGGTTGGTCAAAACAGAATAACAACCACAATATTAGACACAATAATTGCACACAACCAGAATATTAGAATAAATACAAACATAGTGGACATCCATTCCAACCAAAGCAGTGATTTTCTAGTGAATTTGTCGGAAACTGTGCCACAAAGCAATGAATTCGCTTCAGATGCGCCGCTTTCAGATTTCGACATGAATACAGCGCCCCCTAGTTATGAACAAGTGATTAATAATAAACCTATGGATGACGAAGAACTTCCTAATTATTCGGATGCAATTAAATATAAATAGACAATAATATTTTTTGAAATATCCGAGTTGGGTAAATGAAATGCTATGGCCATTTATGTTTAAAGATATCGCAAGGATATTTTACTTTTCATTCAAAAAAAGAGAAAATAAATTTTTATTTGTTATTTTAGAAATATTAACCTCAAAAATGTATATTTTCACTCTTTAACTATAAGTGATAACATTAATTTTTGATACCTATTGAAGATAATTATTGTTTTATTTAATTATAGATAAACATAATACAATTATTAAGTTAATGAAAATAGATAATTTAATAATTTTATTTAAAATCAATTTAAGAGGTTTGCAAATGTGCGCAATTTAACCGATCAAAATTAACATATCATAAGATTTTCAAAATATTAATCGAGTTTTGAAGTTTGTTAATTATTTATAAAATAAATGACAACTTAATTTATTATTTCATTAAATCTAATTTTCATGGTACTTCTATTTTAAATTAATAGATAACACATAAATTTTGTAGTTTCAGTTAATATTAAAAAAAATTAAAAGTAAATAGTATTTTATCGAAAATAATGAAAATTGATTTAAAGAGAAACGTTATAATATCGAATATTATTTAGTTAATTTTTATTAAAGCTTAAAAATTTTAAAAACCATTTAAAACTCATATATTTCTAGAGCATTTAATTTTCCAAGTACTTAAATTATTTATATCATGGATAAAAACATAAATTTACTTTAATATAGGAATGGTTAAATGAAAACTCTCTTAAATAATACAAAAATTATAAATCCTAGTATCATTAAAACAAACCAATGTTAATAGAAAAAATTTTGAATAATTTTATTTGATTATCGATTAATAGATAGCGCTCGATAACCGAAGTCAAACCTTAATATATATTCAAAAAAGTACGGTTCAATTTGCTTAATAATGCCTTGCAATTATATAATTTACTGATCATTACGTTACAATGATTGAATAAAATTCAACTATTATTACCAAATGTTTCTCACTTAAGAAAGGCAACGATATATTATATTACGTTCAATAATATTAATATAAAATGGAATAAAGAATAGTATTTGTATAATTCTCCGATTTAAAAATTAACATTAATTTACATTACAATAGCAGTTTTATAACTTCACTAATGCGCGACTGCGTTACATATTAACGCAGTTTGTGATCATTACTGGATATTTCAAGGTTCTGTTTATAAATAGCGTGTTAATCCAAACAGTCGTGTTTGAGAAAAAAGTGTTTGTGTTTTCAAATCATTCGATAGAATATATTCCCATCAATAGTATCTAAACAATAAGCATAGAGTTTAACTATTGCTGTTATATTTAGAATGTTTTACGTAAACTTAAAGAAAACTGGGAAAAAGCGAGGATTTTCTGGTTATAGAGGTAACACTTTTTGGGCCATTATTTCGTTTTGTTTTTATTCTTTGAAATATTCAATTCAGATAGAAATATATTTATATTTTTTTAAAATCTTAACGAATAATTCGTGTGTAATTTTTCATATTAATTTTGATGTATTCCTATGTATCATTTATACTGACTTAAATCAAATACTTTTTCCATTAAACAAACAGATTTCGAAAAATCTAAAAACACACCAATCGTAAGTGAATCAATCCATTCTTCGAGTAAAAGTTCGAATCAAATGGCTAACACTTCGCGCAACACTGCTGACACGATAGCGCAGGAAACTATACATCGAAATGATTGGGTGGCAAACGAACCATTGTATGTGGTGATTCAAAATAAGAGCGTATCTAAAAATGTTTCTCCACCCGGTTATGACCAACTGGTAGGTGAAGAACAGTTAACAAATCACAAAAAAACGTTGAAGAAAAATGTCACAAAATGAACTGATTCTTGTTTATTGTATACTTGCTTTGCCTTAAGATAATGGTAGTTTTGCAACTTTACTTAATAATAGCGGCAATAACTTTATTTCATTCTAAACTTGCGCTATACTTATATGTGATCTAAGCTTACTTCAATTCCTTATCAAATCAAGCACTTGAAATAATTTATAACATATGATTTATTTGTAGATATAAAAATAAGGAATACTATGTCAAAAATATTTCAAAACTTTTTAGAGATAAAATTAATAAATATGATTTGCTTGACATAACGATATAATAAAAATAGACTAGTAAATCGTTAAAATATTTCCAAACTAGGCCTGATCGAGAACGCCGAGCTTCAATCCTACCTTTCAAGAATTTCAACATTATTTATTACTTTAACTAATTTCGCAACATTTTATAAAACTAACACGAATAAATTTAGTAATTAAGATTAAAAGAATACATATTATTTCAAATTAAAAAAGTTTTAATTGGAAATTCAACTAAAATTTGACATAACTTTTTGCATAATTTAAATACATATAAACCCGACACGAGCCAGAAAAATTTGATTCCAAAAATGGCCTAACCCTACGAAATTGTCGGGTACACAACCCCGACATTTCTTTTATCCGTTTACTAGTTTATTACAAAACATAGTTAATAATTAATATGTTAACTTTAATAAATGATTGTATTTTAAATTATAAGAAACTTGCAATATTTTACATTAAGCTAATTTGGTTAACCATAGAAATTACTTTCATTACGAAAATTTAATTAAAAACAAGATCGAAACGGTCACAATATCTGACTTTGCGGTTTTGTGTTTAATAATTTTTTTATATATTTGTTAATTTCG
>JAQGAW010004577.1:0-10718 GCA_034698025.1 Phthiracarus crinitus | reverse complement strand
TTTTCAGGAGTTATAAGTGAAAATCAGGATTTTCCCGGAAAACAAATGGGTGTTAAAATGCTTGAATTTGTATGATTCGTGCTCATATGTGAATTTCCCCGAAATATCGCTATCATTAAAAGAAAAAGGATTATCCTGAATTCGTTGGCTCTAGTAATCATTATAATATTCATTCGTTTTTCTACTATTTAAGAGTTTTATTCAACTTTAATGCTTTTATTATTTGCTTATTGCAGCTTAGATTCTCAGTACTAGTTTGCAGTAGTTTACCAAAATTTTCAGTTCGGGTTAAATTTAATAAATGTCTGTTAGGCTCGGGAAGCAGAACAACAATCCTAGAACTTCTTTAATAATAAATTATTATTCAAATTAGTTAAGGTTTGAAAACTCAGTTAAACTCGATCGATGGGAAGGTATCAAGAATACTATTAATTGGCCACAAATATGTCCACAACCAGAAAACAAATATTTCCTTAGTTTATTTAAAAAGTTTGGAAAACAATTCGAAATTATGAGCATAAATAAAACTTGGAACGAAGATTGCTTGTACTTAAACATATGGTCGCCTAAAGTAAACAATAGTTCACTGCCTGTTTTAGCAGTGATTCATGGCGGAGGGTTTAGCCATTTTGGGATCAGTATTAATGGACTTTACGGCGGAGTATTATCTGCTTTAGGAAACATAGTCGTCGTTAGTTTTCAATATCGTTTAGGATTTCTTGGATTTATGAAATACAATGATCAAACTGACAGTGTAATTGGAAATATGGGGTTTTATGATCAAATAATGGCTTTGGAGTGGATTAAGGATAATATTAAATATTTCGGTGGAAATCCAAACGAAATAACTTTAACGGGAGAATCAGCTGGCGGTGTATCCATTGGATTATTAATGACATCTCCATTAAGCAGGCATTTATTTAAAAGAGCGATAATTCAAAGTGGATCTCCTTTTATGATTCCGCAAAGTTTATCGCAAGCTTTTGAGAAATTATACAATAATTTTATTAACGAAACATCTTGCGCTAATGATCAACAAAAAATTAAATGTTTGAAAAAATTAGATGTGAACGAAATTGTGAACATTCAATATAAGTTATTTGATTCAATGCCTGCTTATATACCTTCAATACCTCATCAGTTATTTCCACAGTCAGTTCGGAATGCTTTCGATGTCGACGAAGCTGATGATGACATTTATCAAAAACAAGTTCTATTGGGTAAATAATCTGAATATTATTCTCATTGATTCGTGTTATTTCAAAAAAATTATAATCCAGATTTAATAATTTCTTTGTTGCTCTATTATCTCACAATTTACTTCATGTTTATTTCATCTGTTAATGAATATTTAATTAATATAAAGAAACAATTAATCTGATTAACCCGAAATATATCCTTTTTCATATTTTTAAATGTAAAACTAAAAATATCGATAAAATCTAAGGGTGTTTTTAGTCTTTGTATTTATTAACTGATTTTACCGTTTTTTATACTATTCAATGGATTAAAAATGCTGAAAAAACGATAAAAATAAATTGTTGAACGAAAAATATAGATAAAATGAAAATAATTATTGTTGGATTTAAAAAATGAAATAAATTATTGTTGAAAATAAAAAATTTTTTAATAAATTCTTTTAGAAAAATTTTGTGATAATCACATTTATTTTGAGTGGCATATTACGCTCAGTCTTGGGGCATATATACAGCTATTATGAGTTAAATTAGGTGAGTAAGCAAAAATCGAGTAAAAAAATTCACTGGTGAATTGAAAAAAAATCGTAAAAATAAAAAATTTTGTGATTCAAAATAGACTTGCTAACGGGCCACCGATTTGTCGGGCTCCCGCGGGCCCACGAAACATTTGGTGGGCCGTGCTTTAATTTATAAATAAACAATTTATATTTTGACTATTAAATAAACTTATAGATAAGCTTATCTCTATTTTTAACAATAACTCTGCTAAAATGTGTTAAAGACTTAAAATAGGAGAGTTTAAATAATTGAAGTGCATTAAATAAATTATTAAATATAATATTAGTTGGGCCCCTGATACTTTTTAACGGGACGGGCCATGTCGGGCTTTCAATATGCTAAATTAATCGTGCTCGGTCAGGGCCTAACTTCAATCTTTCGGGCCTGAGTCGGGTTCGGGCCTGAAAATTTGAACAATCGGACACTCTAATTCAAAAGAAAAACAATAAAAAAATGAATAAAAAACGATTAAGAATATGGCAAATTCCGTTTTCGTTTTTTGTTCATTTGATTTCGATTCAATTTTTGTTTTGATTGGCATTTTCCAAACAAATTTTTTAAAGACTGATTTCAATTAAAATGAATAAGCATGGAATATTCCACATTTTTCTGATTGGAATATACAGATTAAATCAACAAATCAAAAGAATGAAACTAGTTATAAATTTTTTGATATTAATCTTAAACAATCCTCAAGGGAAATAAAAAAGGCGAGCGATAAAAAAAAGATATCGACCAATAAACTAACAAAACTTAAAACTGCCATCAGATATTATAACAGTTACGATATTGTTTATTTGATAAAGTTTATAAAATATAATAAAACTTACTACAAAATAGAAATTAATATCAAAATACATAAGAAATATAAAGTTATAAAAAAGTTCTATTTTGAATTGAAGCAAAAATTGTTAATATTGTTTCGTGTAAATCAGTGTTTTGTTGTCAATTAATATATGTTTGTCGGATTTTCTTCTAAATATATTAAATCGAACCGATTCAGAACTTTGAGCCCGAACTCTAGCAGACAATTGAAAATTGTCGGGTACCCGATCCACACCAAACATTTCTGGTACCGTTTACTAGTCAACTGTTTACACGATTTCCACTCACTTTAATTTTATTTTTTAGTTTAAAAAATGTTGTTATTTTAAATTTGATATTTTGATTTATTTGACAAGGAATCAATAAAAATGAAGGCACATTATTTATGCATTTACTCGATCCGGATATATTTACATTCAATCCTAATTCAATTCCATATTATACTTTGAAAAATTTGAGCGAATTAATGACGAAAGACTCGCGAATTAAAGGAAAATTACCGTTTAGTGTTAACGAAACAGTATCGACTATCGCTTCTATGATAGGCATTGATAGAGACTCCGATGAAGATATAACTGAAAAACTCGCGCATTTAATAACCGAATTTGCATTTACTTGTCCAACACTGGCAATGGCTAATTCACTCGAACAGTGGAATAATACTAAAGTATATCTCTATTACTTAACATCATCTGACAGTTACACAAATTGGCCGAAATGGATGTCTGTTCCTCATATCGAAGATCTTATATACGTTTTCGGTACTCCTCTTCGTTTTCCGCAATTATATTCTGGACAGGATATTGAGTTTAGTAAAAGAATTATTGCAATTTGGACACAATTTACAAGAAATGGGTAATCATTTAATTGAATTTAGTTACTTCTAACTGATTTATTTAATTAATTTGGTTGAATAGAGAATTATTGCCACAATTTGGTATTGAATGGCCGCAGTATAAAGAAAACAATACGAAACACATGGAACTTAACGCTAATTACGCTGCAATCGGCAGTCAATTAAACGAAAATTTTTGTTCTATGTATGAAACCTTAATTGCATTTTTAGATTAATCTTTTAAAAATCACAATTAGTTTTTTTGTATTTTATTATCAAATATATTACTATTACTGATCTTTAATATATAATAAATAATAATATACTTATAATCATTATTTAATAATCCAATTATTATTTTAGTTGATCTCCGATAATTCGCTAGCTTTTCATTAGCTTTTAGTATTTTATAGTTTGCAAAGTTATTTTAAAGTATACAAACAGATGTATTTTAATGTATATCAAGTGTGTTATTTTTTTTAAAAAAGGTAAAATTTTGTTCATATAAACTCGAGACTAAGCGAGTTTTAAAAATAATATTTAACGACATTTATTATATGATTTCAAAATTTGTGTTATTCTTATGATGAAATTCACTAATTTAGAACAATGCCTCATAATAATAGTATTTTATATAAATATTAACATTTTTTGTAAGCAGTTATTCCTTGTTGAACAGTAGTGGTAAATTTTAAAATTTAATTTTTCCATAATTTCTTGTTAGTCTAAAGGAAAAATTATTACAACAGACATAGAACGCCAATCAGAAAACTTATTTAAGCGCATAAAAACGAGTTTTTGAATTATAATTGTTACGATTAATGCATTAAATAATGGCTAAGTATGAGACTTTAAGAACTTTTCTTGCGAATGCATTTATATGCACATTAATATGTGTTATCGTGATTACCACTTATACTTATACCGTCAATAATAAAGAAAACTCAAAAGTTATTGAAGTGGAAAAATATTCATATCGTGAATATAAAGGTGATTATGGCGTGTCAACGAAACAAACAGCAAAATCCAGTGATGTGGTTACTAATAAAACCATTATTGAATGTAAAACCAGTGTAATCAGTAATAACGATCATTATATAAAAGTTAAAACAATCTATGGTACAGTTAGGGGTTTAATTAAAAATGAGTTTGGAATTGAAATCAACGAGTTTTTAGGCGTTCCTTACGCTATGCCTCCGATTGGAAATGTAAGACCATTTTTGATTATAAAGCTGTACTAATTTATATTTAAATATTTTCAATCAAACAACTATGTCTATAATATATTTTACATAATAATACAAGAGAATTCATATACAAATAATAATATATATCCAATTAGTTAAGGTTTGAAAAACCTGTTAAATTCAATAAATGGCAAGGAATTAAGAATACCATCGATTGGCCACAAATATGTCCTCAAACAAAAAACATACTTATGAACACACTGCAGACAAAAACTGGCAAACTATTTGAACAGTTGGGTATAAATAAAACGTGGAGTGAAGATTGTCTTTACCTAAATATATGGTCGCCTAAAATGAACAATAGTTTGCTACCAATTTTGGTTGTGATTCATGGCGGAGCACTTACTCATCTTGGAATTAGTTATAACGGATTTTATGGCGGAGTATTATCTGCTTTAGGAAACATAGTCGTCGTTAGTTTTCAATATCGTTTAGGATTTCTTGGATTTATGAAATACAATGATCAAACTGACAGTGTAATTGGAAATATGGGGTTTTATGATCAAATAATGGCTTTGGAGTGGATTAAGGATAATATTAAATATTTCGGTGGAAATCCAAACGAAATAACTTTAACGGGAGAATCAGCTGGCGGTGTATCCATTGGATTATTAATGACATCTCCATTAAGCAGGCATTTATTTAAAAGAGCGATAATTCAAAGTGGATCTCCTTTTATGATTCCGCAAAGTTTATCGCAAGCTTTTGAGAAATTATACAATAATTTTATTAACGAAACATCTTGCGCTAATGATCAACAAAAAATTAAATGTTTGAAAAAATTAGATGTGAACGAAATTGTGAACATTCAATATAAGTTATTTGATTCAATGCCTGCTTATATACCTTCAATACCTCATCAGTTATTTCCACAGTCAGTTCGGAATGCTTTCGATGTCGACGAAGCTGATGATGACATTTATCAAAAACAAGTTCTATTGGGTAAATAATCTGAATATTATTCTCATTGATTCGTGTTATTTCAAAAAAATTATAATCCAGATTTAATAATTTCTTTGTTGCTCTATTATCTCACAATTTACTTCATGTTTATTTCATCTGTTAATGAATATTTAATTAATATAAAGAAACAATTAATCTGATTAACCCGAAATATATCCTTTTTCATATTTTTAAATGTAAAACTAAAAATATCGATAAAATCTAAGGGTGTTTTTAGTCTTTGTATTTATTAACTGATTTTACCGTTTTTTATACTATTCAATGGATTAAAAATGCTGAAAAAACGATAAAAATAAATTGTTGAACGAAAAATATAGATAAAATGAAAATAATTATTGTTGGATTTAAAAAATGAAATAAATTATTGTTGAAAATAAAAAATTTTTTAATAAATTCTTTTAGAAAAATTTTGTGATAATCACATTTATTTTGAGTGGCATATTACGCTCAGTCTTGGGGCATATATACAGCTATTATGAGTTAAATTAGGTGAGTAAGCAAAAATCGAGTAAAAAAATTCACTGGTGAATTGAAAAAAAATCGTAAAAATAAAAAATTTTGTGATTCAAAATAGACTTGCTAACGGGCCACCGATTTGTCGGGCTCCCGCGGGCCCACGAAACATTTGGTGGGCCGTGCTTTAATTTATAAATAAACAATTTATATTTTGACTATTAAATAAACTTATAGATAAGCTTATCTCTATTTTTAACAATAACTCTGCTAAAATGTGTTAAAGACTTAAAATAGGAGAGTTTAAATAATTGAAGTGCATTAAATAAATTATTAAATATAATATTAGTTGGGCCCCTGATACTTTTTAACGGGACGGGCCATGTCGGGCTTTCAATATGCTAAATTAATCGTGCTCGGTCAGGGCCTAACTTCAATCTTTCGGGCCTGAGTCGGGTTCGGGCCTGAAAATTTGAACAATCGGACACTCTAATTCAAAAGAAAAACAATAAAAAAATGAATAAAAAACGATTAAGAATATGGCAAATTCCGTTTTCGTTTTTTGTTCATTTGATTTCGATTCAATTTTTGTTTTGATTGGCATTTTCCAAACAAATTTTTTAAAGACTGATTTCAATTAAAATGAATAAGCATGGAATATTCCACATTTTTCTGATTGGAATATACAGATTAAATCAACAAATCAAAAGAATGAAACTAGTTATAAATTTTTTGATATTAATCTTAAACAATCCTCAAGGGAAATAAAAAAGGCGAGCGATAAAAAAAAGATATCGACCAATAAACTAACAAAACTTAAAACTGCCATCAGATATTATAACAGTTACGATATTGTTTATTTGATAAAGTTTATAAAATATAATAAAACTTACTACAAAATAGAAATTAATATCAAAATACATAAGAAATATAAAGTTATAAAAAAGTTCTATTTTGAATTGAAGCAAAAATTGTTAATATTGTTTCGTGTAAATCAGTGTTTTGTTGTCAATTAATATATGTTTGTCGGATTTTCTTCTAAATATATTAAATCGAACCGATTCAGAACTTTGAGCCCGAACTCTAGCAGACAATTGAAAATTGTCGGGTACCCGATCCACACCAAACATTTCTGGTACCGTTTACTAGTCAACTGTTTACACGATTTCCACTCACTTTAATTTTATTTTTTAGTTTAAAAAATGTTGTTATTTTAAATTTGATATTTTGATTTATTTGACAAGGAATCAATAAAAATGAAGGCACATTATTTATGCATTTACTCGATCCGGATATATTTACATTCAATCCTAATTCAATTCCATATTATACTTTGAAAAATTTGAGCGAATTAATGACGAAAGACTCGCGAATTAAAGGAAAATTACCGTTTAGTGTTAACGAAACAGTATCGACTATCGCTTCTATGATAGGCATTGATAGAGACTCCGATGAAGATATAACTGAAAAACTCGCGCATTTAATAACCGAATTTGCATTTACTTGTCCAACACTGGCAATGGCTAATTCACTCGAACAGTGGAATAATACTAAAGTATATCTCTATTACTTAACATCATCTGACAGTTACACAAATTGGCCGAAATGGATGTCTGTTCCTCATATCGAAGATCTTATATACGTTTTCGGTACTCCTCTTCGTTTTCCGCAATTATATTCTGGACAGGATATTGAGTTTAGTAAAAGAATTATTGCAATTTGGACACAATTTACAAGAAATGGGTAATCATTTAATTGAATTTAGTTACTTCTAACTGATTTATTTAATTAATTTGGTTGAATAGAGAATTATTGCCACAATTTGGTATTGAATGGCCGCAGTATAAAGAAAACAATACGAAACACATGGAACTTAACGCTAATTACGCTGCAATCGGCAGTCAATTAAACGAAACTTATTGCTCTTTGTATGAAACGATAATTTCATTTTAGAATAATCACTTAATTATTTATTAATTATTAAATTTACGATTTTTTAATATAACAATATATTATAATTATATGAATTATTTAAAATGGGGAACACTATACATATATTGCTGTAAATGATTATGATTTTCAAACTGATTTTAAAGTTTAAATGATATGTTGAATGTAAGTTTTTGTAGTTCTTTCTCAATAAAGTAAAGAATAACCACTAAAGCGAGTGATATTAATGCGTATATAACAGATAAAACAATAATAAATGCGGTTTTAGATTGAATAATATAAACGATGAATAAAATAATCCAAAGAACGGACATAACAACAGCGCATACGAATCCTATTTTGATGAAAACTTCATTTTCAACCAAAACCGTGGTCAATATAAACACAGCAATGAACACCGATAGCACCACTGCTATAATAATCTCTACCGAATTATTTAGCTCTGAATCGAGTAATAGTTCTTCAAATATGATGAAAACTAATGATCCGGTAATGCTTGAGCTAAGAATGATTGTGGATGTCTTTAACCCTTCATACAATTCCATTCTCAAATATTACGTAATTTTAATCAAAACTTTTAAAACATAAGTTATTGACGTCTTGTTAAAAGCGTTATTATCATACAGTAATACCTGTATAAATAATAAACTAAACTTTTCAAAAATGCAAATAAAGCTAACGTGCATTAAAGCAAAAATTTTAAAAAAATAATAAATGATAATATACAGTAGAACGTGCATATTAGAAACGCATATTTGGAGAACCCGTTGAAGTGAGGTATAAAATAACTAACTGTTAATATATTTGTAATTTTATTGGATAATATTTTTCAAAATAGTTCATAATCAAAACAAAAATATCCGTTATATTTACAGTTTGAATCGGTATCCGGACGTTACTACGAGTCCATTAGAGCGAAACCCATTACAGCAAATTGACAATACATCGAATGAACACTACAACGAATTGATGTAACATCGAATGGTCGTTACAGTGAATATTCTCAAAATTATTGATTACTTACGGTAAGTCAAAAAATCTTGTAAAACTTTTTAAACACCGTTTTTCACAGTTTTCTTTAAAGAGTCAATGAACATTGGGATTAAAACTTTGTAAACGACAATTTTTATTAATTTGTTACACGAATTATTGACTTACCCTAAATTTACGATTATTGGCCAATGTAAGAAAAAGTGAATTTTAAAAATTTATTTATATTGCGGCCTATACATAAAGTGCGGCTTATACATAATATGGTTTTCGACAATTTAGATTTAATAAAATGTAACTGTTCAATAACAACAACAAACATAATAGATTTTAAAATCCTCTATTTTCCTTTTAAAAAATTATAGTGAGGCCTTTACATATACATTTTCAAAATGCATGAATTGATGATGCGGCCTATACATGTCTGCGGCCTATAATCGTAAATTTAGGGGAAAGTAACCTATGAAAAAAATTTTGAGAATTATTGGCTGTTATGTCCATTCGCTTTAACGTCCATTCGCTGTAATGGACTTCGTAGTAACGTCTGTGAATCGAAATACTATTACTAATAGTGTAGTGACCAGTAGTTCACATACACTTCAGATAGACATTATCAAATCCATAATCTGGACAACTCTTCAAGAAACTCAGTAAAAATACAGACATTTGTAATTTAAGCGTTAAAAATATAATTAGACAATTAAAATACATACTAAAATGTTGAGGTAATTTGATCAATATTTGAGTTTAGATAGAATAATAATGTGTTTGAAGTACAAACAATTAAGGGTTCGTTATTAAACCCTTATATGGATTCGCAGGTACCCTATGACGACCAACTCTTGGTATTAATGTGAAAAACGCAAGTTTACCATTTATGTAGTATTTACATACAAAGTTAAGCCCATTCGGTCGCGTGTCTGTTATTTTATTGTAGCGAAGGTTAATCTCGAACTCCACATAATCCTTTTTTCCGGTATATTTTTCTAAGAATTCTTTTATATGAAGTTCGACAGTATTTTTCCATTCGCCTCTATTTTTATTCATATTTTGCGGAAATAAATTATATATAACCATACGACCGCCTAAAGTATTTGCCACTATATGTCCGGCATCGTCACCAGCTTTGCCTAAACTTCTTACATATGCAGCCAACTTTGAATTTTTAGATGTTGGTTCACCAGTATTCAAGTCTTTACTGGTTATGATTGCGCGCAAGTATTCTGGTCTACCATTGATTCCTTGTTTATAATTTACAATTGGATCAGCGTTTGACACATTGATTAACACATTTATTAATAAAAAAGTAATAAATGATATGACAAATATCATAATTCTGGACATAATTAAAATATTAAAAAAAATTATATTAAAAACTTATTATGAATCTAAAAAGTTGTATTAATGCGAAATTGTGTTTAAATTGAAATAATTATAGTATTTATATGTAGTCAATGAAATGATTGATGCAAACGTGATTAATAGAGCCTCAAAATAATAGCATTTATTACATGTCAAATTAGCGCTATAAATAGCACTAAAAATTGATCAAAATAGCATTAAAAATAGCATTTATTTTAAAAAGGAATTTCCAATAAATCAATGAATAAGTATTATTTAGAAAAGAAATTTGAAAATTTTATAAAATAAATTTTTTGTTAATGAAATTTTTTTGATAATTTTTAAATAATTTTTATG
>JAQGAW010004576.1:0-10718 GCA_034698025.1 Phthiracarus crinitus | reverse complement strand
GTAGTGGCGAAAGAAGATAATAAATGTTTTCAAACCGTAATTTTTGTATAATAAGCACACAAGTGCTATCAATACAGTACTATTATATGCATACTATAAATTTAGTGGGAAACTCTTGGCTGAACATGCGTTATGGATTTATTGGATTAAATCGTTAACATATCCTATAATATTCCAATTTCTAGAATGTTTCAATAATATGGTCGATTGCAGTAACCGTGCAAATCATCAATTAGTTATCGAATCGAATTCATATCCCAATAAACAAATCAGAATAATTTAATTTTGTTCCGAATGGAGATTCTGTACATTACGTAACTTTTTCTGTTAAACACTCTTTTCGTTCATTAATTTAATAGTTAATTTTTCAAATAATTACTAATTTTTATTTTTAATCAAATTTTTAAATCGAAACAATATCGAAACGTTTTTAATATCTGAGTTCGAATTGTAAATTTTAATTCGTTTCTGATAACATTCGCTCAAAACATTTAAAATTTTCTAACAAAAACTGATAATTTAATAAAAATAAACCCTATTTTGATAAATTTGATCAGGAATTCAAAGTTAGAAAACAATTCAGAACTAATTAATATATTCTGACAAAAGCGGTTAATTCATGATTAACAAAATATAAAAAACACTCCTTAATTAGCAATTACTAAATAAAGTAAAATACTTTGAAATGATTACTGTCTATTAGTTATTTCATAGATATTACTTAACGTGTGAATCATTTAATATTCCCATTAAAAACCTGAAAATTATAAATATTCGGGAAAATAATAGTTGCTTAGAGAATAAACACAAAGAGTTTTCGGTTCAACCATATAGTGATCGTATATATATTTTCTTCGATACATTAAAAATTATTTTAAATGCTAAATAGAGTAGTTTTAAATCTATTAATTGTGCACGAATTTTAAAATATGAATATTTTTCTGAAAATAGTTTTAAATTACAGTATTTGGGATAACAAAGGAAAATTTTTGTCAAATATGGAGTTTTAATTGTTAGTGAATAGAATTCTATTCAATGAGTTTTTAACGGTATGTTTTACATCCACAGTTAAAAACGAACAAAAAACATTATTTATTAAATATGCGAAACATTTTATGAATTAAACCGAAAGTGCTATTTTTAACGCACAAAATAGTTCACAATTTTACTAATATTTTATCCCCAAATTTCTTTGTGCTTATTATTGGATCTTAAATCTCAAATATTTAGAGTCAAAGTTTGTACTCATTTTAGTTATTTATAGAAATTTTTACAGTATTTAAAGCAAACGTATACGCATTATAAAACTGTTGGAAACGATTAGATGTTAGTAAATCAGTTTTTGTTTTAATAATGGATAGCATTGTCGGCGATAATTCAATACATTTACCGATTGGACTCGATTTTACAATCTATCAAAATACTCTCATCGGACAAATACAACGCGAAATATTAAACACAAGTAATTGGAGACGCAATGAATATTACGTGATATTCGATAGCAATGTAGTGGACATGGAAATCAAGTGCTATAATCAATGTGGGACTTACGCTATCAGACTAACGCTATCAATGCATGGCTACACGAATCAGTATTATATTGCACCGAAATGCATGGCAGTCATCAATTCTAATGGTATACCAATTAGAATGTCGGATAAAAACTGGCCAACACTTACGTTTAATGTCGAAGTCGGACAATCTATGAACACTATTGAGCCAAAAACTTCGCAAACTTGGACTAAACCACAAGCAATTGGTAATGCGTATAATGAAGTTCCGATCGCAGGGATGTTCACTCAGAATATTGGATATGATGACAGTTGTTTGAACACATTTATTCCCAATTATCATTTGATTATGAATCCAATTGTCGTTGAATTGAGACATCAATGAACACTTCACTTGTTTTTATTGATTTTACGAATGATGTCATTTCTATTTTGGTTTTTTAGATTATCATGATTTTATTGTAACTAAATATTAGAAGATTTCTTAATCTTTTTTTTAAAATTATTTTTAATTTCTTTCATACAATTCATTTCGTAATTTAGTTATCTTTCATAAAAATATTGAAGCGTTGAATTCGGTTGATGATATGATATCGGTTTATCGATAAGATTCCAACTTATTGCTTATTATAATGTATTAAAACTTCAATTTAAATTCAAATGAATTAAAGCATTAAATCGAAGTGAATAAACATTCGTAATGAAGTAAATTAAAATCAAATAAAATTGCTATATATTCTGATTAAGAATTTCCATTTAAAGCTATTAATAAATAGGTTTGGGATTTTGGTTTTGATGAAGTTATTATTTCAATTAATGTTAAAATTCTAAATAAGAACGAAATTTTGTTAAAAGTTTTTGTGGTTCGCACTCACATCCGCTCAAAACATTTATTTATAATTTTAATAAAATATTTTCCAGTTATGATAAAAATTTAAAATCTTCTATAAATGGCATATTTTGTTAATGAATATACAATATATATTATTTAATTATAAAAATTTATTTAGAACGACATATTTAACTGAAAACAGAGTACTATCTAAAACCGATATTTTAAAGAAAATAAAACATATTTGTACGATATTTTTATTTTGCTAATTTAGACCCGAATATTTTCTTATTATAATTATTCAAAATTAGAATAAAATTACTACTGATTAAGATATTCCGATACAAGCGATTAATATATGCTTATTCACAATATGTCACAAAATTATAAAAGAAATGACACACTCATTACTAATGATTTATTACTAATTCGAGTGAAATGATTTTGAAATGATTACTATTTATAAGTTATTCAATAGAAATTAATCAATTTGTGAATCATATTTATCTCGTAAAAAATTAAACGCATTATGAAACAGATTGAAAGAGTTTGAAAGCATAGGTATTAGTATTCGTTTTAAGAATGGAGATCAATGTCAGAGATAATTCAATACATTTACCGTTTGGCATCAGTTTTACTATATATCAAAATAATTATAATTATTCGCGAATTCTTTGCTGTCAAACACAATGCGAAATTTTAAGTGTAATGTATTTGGATTCGATTTCCGATATTCGAAAGGAATATTGCGTTAATTTCACCAAAAATATAGTGGACATCGATATAAAGTGCGTAAACCAAAGTTTTCTCGGAATCAAACTAACGTTATCATTGTATGGCATGAGTGAACTGCATTATATTGAACCAAAAACAGAGCTCGTAATCGAGTTTAATCGTTTACACATTACGATGTTTCGCAATAATTGGCCTAAACTTGAGTTTCGTATCGAATTAGTGCCATATGCGGTATACTTTGTGCCGAATATCGTGCAAACGTGGACACAACCACAAGCAACTATTAATGCCAATATTGTAGATCCAACGCCATTTTGGTTGAGAGAGAATTTTGCTGTTTGCGATAACAGCAATGTAGGAACGATTGATTATCATTTAAATAATATGAATGCCAACAATCAACTCACTCCGAAATCATTTGTTGTTGAATTGAGATTTCAATGTGAAGTTTTTAATGCTTTTTTATTTATGTAGTCATTACTATCTTTATATGTTTAAGTTTTTCATTTTAGGTTTTGAATACTTAATGTATTATAATTTATCTAATTATAATCATTTTTTTAAACTTTTTAAAATGGTTTTTTAATTATACTATAAATACCGAATTAAATGCAGTTATGTTTTTCAATTTAACACTTTCACTCAATAAAACTTAAGATTCTATAATTAATGCAATAAAATTTATAAATTAAAATCCAATAAAATATTTAAACCCAACTCAATCCGTGAACATTTAAAACGAACTCCAACTCCAACTGAATGGAGTTACAAATTCAAATTCTAGTGCAGGTTCTATAATGCTATAAAATGAATTATATTTAATATAAAAGTCCAAACATATTATACATATCATACTTAAACACAAATATTTTAAAAATTCCTTATTGATTAAGATATTCCGACTCAAGCGTGTAATATATGTATGATTCATTAAGTTTTGCGAAAATATAGAAGAAATGAAACACTAGTTACTAATGAATTATTAGTATTAGTGTTTTACTAAATCGATAAATTACTTTGAAATGATTACTATTTATAAGTTATTAATTAGAAATTACTCAATTTGTGAATCACTTTTTTGAATCATATTATAATTTTTTGATGAAATAATCACAATCACATTATGAAACATATTTTTACAGTTTAAAAGAATAGATATCAGTAAATGTTTTAAAACTTTTAATCATGGATAGCATTAGAATAGATAATTCAATTCATTTCCCGATTGGCATCAATTTTACTATCATTCAAAATGATTATAGTTCTATAGAAATTCTATGCGGACGAAGACAATGCGAAATTTTAAAATTATGGGATTCGAAACGCAATGAATATTGCGTGATATTCGACAAACATGTGGTCAAAATCGATATTAACTGCGTTAACAACCCTTGGATACGAATCAGACTAACTCTAACAATGTATGGCCAAATTGAAGAGTTTTATATTGAACCTCATAGCGATGTGGTCATACAGTCTCGACATTTACCAATTCAAATATGGGATAATAATTGGCCCAAACTTAGGTTTGATATTGATATCGATCGAACTTCGGTATTATTTCGACCGAATATAGTGAAAGAATGGACAGAATCACAAACAACTATTAATGCCAATATTTTAAATCCAAATCCAATGCCATATTGGCTGAGAGAGGATATGACTTTACACCAAAACACATACAATTCGATTGTCGACAATCATTTCATTTTGAAATCATTTGTCGTTGAAATGAGGATTGAATGAAGTTATTATGCTTTTCATTTAATGTACTCATTATTTTCTTTGTTTTTTAGGTTTTCATTTTTTTTAATAAGACACTGCTTATTTTTATTTAATTAATATTTTTTTATAAGTTTTTAATTATTCCGTAAATATACAATTGAATGCAAGTTTGTTATGTATTAAATTAAAGGAATCACTCAATTAAGTTCAATTTGAAAGCCAACACATATATTTAAGACAAGAATTTTTAAAAATTGTTCAAATTATTAGTATTTTGCGTATTAAAGTTATTTATAATATTTATTAAAATTATTTGAGTATTTAATACAATTAAATTGAAGTGAATAAATATTCGATATGTATAAATATAATTAATTAAAATCAAATAAAATCTTTATATATAATAAGTTAGATATTCTAAAAAATAAAATAACTAAAGAATTGGAACATTATTAACATTAGCCATACTCTGGGAACGATATTTAAGAGATGTCACTACATTTAATCGCAATACACTTTTCTGTATTACTTTGATTGACAAATCATTTTTAGGCAAAAATCAATTGAAATGTGCGGACATCTGTTTTCGAGAAAATCAATGAATATTATCAGAATATTACTTTTTTGGAAAGTTTTTAGAGGTTTTTGGGAAAATAGCAAAAACAATATTAATATTTACACAACATTTGATGAATAAAAACCCAAAAATAGTAAAATGATGAACGAAAGTGCAATGAAATTTTGTAAATTTTAAGTTACATATAAAAAGTACTTATGAATGTTTAACTCATAGAGATATGGAAATTTTTTGTGAATAATAATAAGGTATTCACCTTTTGAATCAAATTTATTGAACAAATTTTTCTCACAAACATTCAATAAAATAGTTGCGCTTTTATTTCCTAATAATTACAAATTCGACGATTACTTCCAAACAAATTTAGAAAACGTTAGAATAATTTTCGGATTTTAGTGATAACATCGAAATTGTATTGAATTTAGTATTTCAAATAATGTACAGTTATATTGAAGACTATGCCATACACTCAATAATTGGCACAAGAATTTTTTTTACTTATGAATGCAAAATAGTAAAAAATTTTAAATATACGTGTAAAGTAATTAACAAATCGAAACCAAATGCTAATGGAATAAAATCAAGTAAATGTGAGAAATATGTGGCGCTATTCGAGGACAACGACGTGGACTTCGATATCGTGTGCGATAACAGTCAGTGTATGCGTGGCATTCGACTTACGCTAACAATTAATAGTATGTCTCTTCCGTATTATATTGCGTCGGGTGTGACCCATATTATCAATAGAAATGATATTAATGGCAACAGATTGCACTTCTTTGACGATTATATGGATATTAACGGTTGCCTTAACAAACTTTTGCTTTCGATTGAAGTTGAACGACGTTTGGATATTACTGCTGTTAATCCGATAACAAACTCACGGGTGATATGTGAGAATGTGGACGAATGCAGCAGCAGTTCAGATCTACAATTATTTTCCAGTGAGTTTATGCCAACTGTTAGTTTTGCTTCGAGCGTCAATGATGTCAATGATAGTGTTGTCGGTGATACTGATTCCGGTGATTTCAAACGCGATTATGATATCGTTGTAAAGACAATTAGAGTTGATTTGAGAGTTGAATGAAGTTTTAATTTAAATTACTCATTATTTATCCCATTCTAAAGAAAACTTAATTTTTAGCTTCTCTCCGCAAATTAAGCATTTCAATCAATATTACGAATAAAAAATATTTTTAATTATGTTTTTATAAAAACTTCAAACTTTATTACGAATTTAATCATTTATATAAACTTTTTATTAATATTGAAAATTTTAATAAAATACAAATGCAACGTTTTTGTTCCCTAAATTAAGAATAATGTTATGTAAAAATTCACAATGTTTTTCTTTAATAAATTTTAATATCATAATGCTATGTTATACAAAATCTTACACAAAAATATCTCTCATAAAAGGCGCTCAAACTCCTGCCTTTTTATGTGATTCGAACTTATATAAAATTACATATCACTAGTGCATGAAATAAAAAGTAACAAATGCTAATATTTTGAAGCTCTAATAATAGCAAGTAGTGATTGTAAATTTATTATGCATGAACTTCGTTATTTGATTTTAAATAAAACTATATTTCATGTGTAGTGATGGGAGAAAGCTCAAGCTTAGAAAAGTTAGCTTCAAGTTAGTTTGAGCTCATTGTAAGCTCAAATGATAAAATTCGTTTGAAATAAAAGCTCATAAACTCAGCTCCTTTGGCCTCATAATTTGCAAGCTTGAGCTCAGCTATTTAACCGTTGAGCTTCATTTTTTGCTTCGTTTGAGCAAAATTTTATTTATAACCTAAAAATGACAAAATTTAGCCAATTTCATCAAACTATTGCACATTTCAATGAAATATTTTATTATTTGATATAGTAATTTAATAAATCTAACCCAAACACTTATTTATGTCGAATTAGTTATAAAAAATTCTGTTCTCAAGAAAAAAAATTAACTTTAGAGATTAAGCTCATAAGTGTAAAAGTATACGAAAATTGTCATCTAGTTATCGATATAATAAGCACACTCACTACACAATGAGAATCACTTCTGTTTCAGATATACGGTATACCGGTATATGCGCTCTATAGTAATAAAATTTTTCGTGTCAAGGTTTGTGACCTTAACTCACAGTCAAACTGACCAATAGATTTTGAGTGAACTGAGAAAATATACGAAAATTTCTGGCAAACATATGTGATAACGTGTTTAACAAATAGTGAGTAAGAAATTTATCAGTATTTGTGTGAGTAATACTCGTCTATTTAATCAAATATTTCAAAGGATTTTCATATCAGTTTAATTTTTGCAAATTACAGTAACAACGATAGTATAAATTTGTTTAATTTGATTTTCGTTATTACATTTCGTTTTTATGATTAATGGCTTGTGTTGTCGATAATAATTCCATTCTTACGCCGCATAACATGCGAATCTATATCTATCAAACGAGTTATCACAGCGACGGAAGTTACTATAGAAAGAGACAATGCGTTATAACTTATAAATCGAATATATTACAAACAAATGAATTTGTGGCACATATGTACGCAAGTGATGTGAATTACGAGATCTTTTGCGATAATCAACTTTGTTCTCGTCGAACAAAACTAGAGCTTACGATTGGTGTGAATTTCGTAACGTATTATATACCACCGAATGATGTAACCATAATACAAACAATGGGATCTAATGGCCCGCGATTGCACTTCTTAGGCCATAATACGGATATTGTTCACGCAAGTTCGACAACCAATAATGTAACGCACAAAATAGGGTTTGCCATCGATGCTGAACCGATGGATCGAACCAATTCTCCTCAACTATTTAGTCTTCTTTCTAGAGCTAAATCGAATCAATCGAACAAAGATAGCAATGTTTGTGCTGCTTCTGGTTTTGATGAATATAATAAAATTGTTGTGAAGGCATTTGTATTAGAATTAGTTCTATAGGTTTCCATTTTGTTTTTAATAAAACTTCATTATTATTATTTAAGGATTAATATTAAAACTGATGTACATTTTTCTACCTCAAAAAAAACTTTAAAAGTTTTAAAAAATCTTCATTTTTTTAAAAAGAAGTGTTGAATTTAACGCTTCGAAACGTCAAAATTATTCAAGAATCAAGTAATTTTAAGAGCAGAGATAAGCGAATATATTATGATGAATCAAATCAAAAATAAAACTTTATTCTTTCAAACTATATTATAAAACAATAAATTATTTTAGACCGAAATATTTTCTTACGAGTTATTATAATTATTAAGGTTGATATAAAAATTCTATTGGTTAAGAAATTCCGATACATTCGGGTAATATATGATTGATTGCGAAAATATAGAAGAAATGAGATGCTCATTACTAATTACGCGATTTATTAGTAATTAGTGTTTACTATATCGAGTAAAGTATTTTGAAATGATTACTAAGTTATTTATTATAACATTAAATGATTACTACTAATTACTAAATTTGTGAATCACATTAATCGCGTAAAAATTATAAATTTTGAAGAAATATTATGAAACCCATTATGAAACAATTTATTATAGTTTTAAAAAGTCGTTATCAGTAAATCAATTTTTTGTTTTAATCATGGATATCATAATATTAGATAATTTGATTTATTTCCTGATTGGCATCAGTTTTTATGCAAACAGCAAATGATATGTTCGGACATCTGTTTTCGAGAACGTGTATGAATATTATCAGAATTTTATTTTTTGGAAACTTTTAAGAAGTTTTTGGGAAAAAAATCTAATAATAATAATAATAATAATAATATACACACAAAATTTGATGAGTCAATACCAAAAAATGGTAAAATGATAAATGAAACTCCGATAATATTTTGTAATTTTGAATAAAAGTACTAAACTTGTGAATCAATTACACTTTAACCCTATGATTAAAATAGAGATTTGATAATTAGTATTTTGGTTAATAATAATATTTGCCCTTTGAATCAAAAATTATTGTACGAATTTTATCATTTATATTGCATATAATATAGTTTAGATTGAATGCGTGTTTAGTTCAAATAATTACAATTTGGTCGCATTATTCTAAACAAGTTTTGGAAACGTTAGTATAATTTTAGTGATTACATAGAAATAGTATTTGATTCGGTATATTAGTTTGAATAATGTTTAGTTATGTTGAAGACGATGCCATACACTCAATAATTGGCACAAGAATTACTTTTAATGCTAAATTCAACGATTTAAATGATTATAATTTTATTTGCAAAATAATTAATAAATCGAAACCAAATTCTAATGGTATAAAATCAAGTAAATGTGAGAAATATGTGGCACTATTCGATGACAATGACGTAGACTTTGAGATCTGGTGCGATAACCAGCAGTGTTTGCGTGGTATTCGACTAACGTTAACGTTTAATGGTATGTCTAATCAGTATTACATTGCATCGGGTATATCGCGTATCATACAAACAAATGGTATTAATGGCAGAAAATTGCACTTCTTTGATGATTATATGGATATTGACGGTTGCCTTAATAAAAATGGCCCTAAACTTTGGTTTACGATCGAAGTTGAACGACGTTCGGATATCACTGCAGTTAATCCGGTAACAAACTCACGGGTGATATGTCAGAAAGTGGATGATTGCAGCAGCAGTTCAAATCTAAAATTATTTTGCTGTGAGCGTATGCCAACTGTTCGTTTTACCGCCAGTTCTAAGCCGTCAGACGATGTCAATGATAGCGTTGTTAATGATAGTGATTCCGTTGGTTTCAAACCCGATTATGATATCGTTGTGAAGACATTTAGCGTTGATTTGAGACTTGGATGAAGTTTATTAATGTATTAAGAATTTCAATTAATGTTATGAATAAAAATGCTGCGATTATTATTTTTTAGTTTTTTTTAAATCTTCAAAATATACTATGTATTGCATCCATTTATTTAATTTTTTAAATATTGAAATTTTTAATGAAATACAAATGTAATGAGTTTTGATCCCAAAATAAAGAATAATTAACAAAATATTTGACGAATAACTTTTTTAAAGCTTATACTCGGTAATGTTATTTTAATCATTTAAGTAATAATTGAATAGAAGTTCTTTTATTTCAATAAAAGTTAGATTTTATATTCAAAATATATGTTTTATAAATTATTCCCAGTTTTGGTACATTTTTTGTTTCCTACCATTTTTACCACTTTAGTCCGGAATTTCCAAGCCTTAACTATGGTTGCTTTGTTGCTCTTTTATATTGAGTATTCGACAGTGTGATTATACCGTTCGGATCATTTTCGATTATCACTTTTAAATAATTTTTGTAAGGTTTGGACTAATAGAGAAAAATTGGTT